>SZWC01031939.1:3639-18249 GCA_023375785.1 Penium margaritaceum | reverse complement strand
AGGAGTAACAGTAGTAGTAGCAACTACAGCAGTAGCAGCAGCTTATGCTACAACAATAGCCGCAGAAGCAGCTGCAATAACAGCAGCAACAACAACTGCAACAGTAGTCCAACAGCAGTAGTAATAGTAGAAGCAGTAGCAACAACAACTGTAGCAGCAGCAGCAGCTGCCCTCTTGCTGACACAACAACGGCTCTAGCAAAAGTCGCTACTAACGTCAGCCATCCTCAACTAACGTCATTACTAACGTCACTACTGATGTCAACAACAAAACAAATCTACAGCTTCACTCCTGCAAATAATGCAGCAATAGCTTTTAGCGTCAGCCATCCTAGGCTGGCGTCACTGTTGACGTCACTGTTGACATCAGCAGCACACAGAGAATGAGGGAACAAGGAGGGGAAACAAAGGACACCATGACAGAGCACGTAGAGGGGTCTTCCTCTATTGGAGGATACTCCTTCTTGCAACACCTATAGTAATTGGAGCAGCAGCAGCAGTTGCCGCCACTAGAATAGCAATAGGAGCGACAGCAGGAGCAGTGGCAGCAGAAACAAAAATAGCAGCAGCTGTAGTAGTAGCAGCAGCAGCAGCCGCGACAGCAGCACCAGCAACAGTAGCAACAGTAGGAGCAGTAGCAACAGCCGGGTAGCAGTAGCAGTAGCAGCCAAAACATCAGTAATAGCAACACCAATACCCCGTAGGCTCTCTTGTAGGTAATACTGACAGAACAGATTCACTCGCCGCTTTGCTTCAGTAGCTTGCAACGTAGATACAGCAGCTAGCGGCAGTATAGTTGTCGACACCGCTGCTATAGTAGCAGTCGCAACAGTAGCATCCGCAGCCGCCGCAACAGCAGTAGCAGCAGCCGCCGTAGCAGTAGTAATGTTAGCAAGCACCTTTTGTTCCACTCGGGTATGCGAGCCCTGCGGTCTCCTATGCCACATAGTACCTGGCGCAACAACACACCCAGCGCCAACAGCAAACGGTGACGTCGGTCCTAGGCCCCACTCTTGGTGCCGGCCGCAGGCCTAATGAATTCAAAACCCCACCGTCGCCGCTTTAGGCTGGCGAATAGTTCCAGAGCTGGGAGCTCAGCTTCCAGATCTGGACACAGGGTAAGAGCTTGTGGCCCTACTATATCCTACCCTTCGACTCCACCCAGGCCGACCAGGTGTATGACGCTGGTCGTGCCGTGCGTGCCCTTGTCCGTGTAGCCCCTCCATCCGCACGCAGTGCCCTCGAGCCCTTCCTCGATGACCTCACCACTGGTGCTCTCCCTGACCTGACAGCGACGTGGCGCGTACTTATCCGCCCTCGTTGCTTGTCCAGTGACGCCGAGACCAGCCGCCTGATCCGGGAGTTTAACTCCCTCCGCATGGGAGAGACTTAGATTGTCACCTTCTCTTGGCAGTGTACAGAGGACATCCTAAGCTGCCTCGGAGACGCCACGCCACCCCCTCTCTTCGCGCTCCAGACCATCAACCGCTGTGCCACCGACCCCTTCTCCAATGTCTTTGTTCACTACTCTTAGGACGTCCTCACCGCGATGGTTGCCCAGGGTACCCTCAAGTCCTGGGCATACAAGCTCTTCCTCCGCATCAAAGAGGCTTGTCAGGAGTCCCACATCTATCGCACAGAGTCTCTCGCCTCTCCTGTGGTCACTTCCGTGGCCGTCGCCACTCCAACAGTAGCAGCGTCTTCTGGCACCACCTCATCTGGCAAGAAAGTGGACAGGGACAAGAAGGGCAAGGGCCCTCAACAACAGTCTAGAGGAGTTCATCGCACTTCAGCTCGGCCTTCCCCGTCCTCCGCCCTAGGGAAGTACAAGTTGTGTAGTCGATAGCTCCTCCCTACCTTACATAACAGAGTCTGTGCTCGGATTTTGTCATGTATCTTTGTCCACACCCTCCTCTGTCGTGCCTTTCCCACCCGCTCCACTTCGTGACAACGTTGCCTGGTTGGATGACTGGCAGTCCAGGTTCGCACCTCTGTCCACCGCGTCAGCATTGCTCACCCATTGCCATGCGACTGTCAGCGACCTGGCCACACCGGTCCAGGATCCGTCGGCGACTTGGACCATGGACTCCGGGGCTACGCATCACATGATAGCCTCGCATGAAGCCTTCTGTTTCCTTGGTCTCATCACCGATGTCTCCGGGGTTTGGACGGGTTCTAGTGAGGTGTTCCGCATTTGTGGTGTCGGTGTCGTTCGTTGCTGTGAACCTGTTGGTGATGTCTTCGTGACTAACGTCCTCTTCGTCCCTTGCCTTGAGCTCAACCTCCTATCTTTCACCGCCCTTGATCCCATGAGCATGGACGTTCTGCACTCGCGTGGTATGGGCACTGTGTTGTTGCGTCCATCAGGTCATATCGTTTTGCATGCCATTGCCCATGGCAACTTGTGGCACATACCGCGTGTGTCTGCTTCTACCTCTTTCCCCTCCTCATCAGCCGACACTGGCCACGTGTTTGTTGTTAGCACACTGTCTTCGTAGCACACGCGTGTCCTGCATTGCCACCTCTGTTACATCCACTCTGTTATTGTTGACAACATACAACCACCCACGGGCCTTGATCCAACCTCCTTTCCTCTGCCGTGTCCCACCGAGTGCATTCATTGCGCTGAGGGGAAGATGCACCATTCCACCTACCCCCTCTCTGCCTCTCCAGCAACCGCCCCGCTTGACTTGGTTCACTCTGATGTCATGGGTCCTCTCCTGACAGAGTCAGTCGGCGAGCACAGTCGTTATGTATTGACACTTTTGGATGACTACTCTTGCTATCGGTGGGTCTTCTTCCTTCGGCAGAAGAGTGACGTTGCTCCCACCGTTTGGGACTGGCTTGTCTGTGCTGAGAGCAAGTGTGATCGCCTCCTCCGCCCCTTCCGTTCTTATCGCAGGTGTAAATTTTTGGGGAAGACCACACTCTTCCTCGCCTCCCGTGGTGTCCATCATGAGACGTCGGTGCCTTACACACTGGCCCAGAACAATGGTTTTGATCGATGGAACCACACCATGGCCGATGCCATCCCCACCATGAGGGTCGAATCCGGCATCTTTGACGGCTTCTACTTCGAGGCCATGACCTACCTGACGTGGGTCTACAACCAGATTCCCCACGGATCCATTCCCCGTCAGTCCACACCATACCATCACTGGTGTGGAGAGCGAGCCGACCTGCATTCGGACCGCGTCTTGGGCTACATAGCCATCGTGTGGTTGCCTGCCCCACACAAGGGTGGCAAGCTTAAGACTCGCGGCCATCTGTGCACCTTCCTTGGCGTCTCCAAGGAATCAATCAAAGGCATGGCATTTCTGGGATTCCACCTAGTAGTGCATCGTCGAGCTCCGGAACGCCCTCTTCTTTGAGGACCTGTTTCCCTGCGACCTCGTTCTCTCTAGCACATCGAAGTTCATCCCGTCGCGTGGGGGAGTGGTGGGTCCGTCCTTTATCCAGACGCATCTGGGCGTTCCATTGTTTAGGCCCACGGGTCTGTCTTTGCCGGCTGCCCCGTCCGTGTCCACCAGCCCCTCAGGGCCGGCTGCCTCATCTATGTCCAACAGCCCCTCAGAGGCGACTGCCTTGTTCGTGCTTGCCAGCCCCTCAAAGCTGGCTGTCCTTTCCATGTTTGCCAGCCCCTCAGGGCCGGCTTCCCCATCTGTTTTTGACAGCCTCTCAGGCCCGGCTGCCTCGTCCGTGCCCACCAGCCCCTCAGGGTCGGCTCCCATGTCCATGTCTGCTAGCCCCAAGGGGCAGACTGTCCCATTTGTGTACAACATCCCCTCAGAGCCGGCTTCCTCGTCCGTGCCGACCAGCCCCTTTGAGCCGGCTGCCTCGTTTGTGCCCGCCAGCCCCTCAGAGCCAGCTGCCCTGTCTGTGTCCACCAACCCCTCAGGGCCGGCTGCCCCGTTCGTGTCCACCAGTCCCTCAGGGCCGACTGTCCCGTGCGTGTCCACCAGTCCCTCCAGGTTGGCTGCCCCGTCTGTATCAACGCGCTACACACGTGGTCCAGGCGGGAGCCTTAGAGCCAGGGTGATAGTGAGCACCAAGGCCGCCTCCTTACGTCCCCTTGCGCCACGACCAATGTCATCCCACAAGGCTCCTTACCTCATGTCAGACCCACTTCCAGAGTTGTGAGTGGGGACCCTGGCACCAAGGTACTTGGCTTGGCCACACTGCCAGTCATCACTGACCTACATCCAGGGTCCGCTTTGGGCTATGCCTTGCTCCATCAGGAGCACCGGTATCCTGTTACGGCCACGCTCACGCGGATGGCACTAGGGGCACGGGACGCATACGCCCTCACTCTCCACCCCACAGAGCGACCAGAGGATCCAGCCACCATATGTGAGGCTTGGGCATCTCCCGAGGCCACTCACTGGGAGGCTGCATGCAGTGACGAGCTTGCCGCCATTTGGCAACATCACGTCTATGAGCTCGTCGACCTTCCCCCGGGCCATAAGACCATCGGCGCCAAGTGGGTTCTCTGGAGAAAGTGGAAGCCAGACGGGTCCCTCGACAAGTACAAGGTTCGTCTCACAGCCAGGGTTTTACTCAGGTCCCTGCGATGGACTGTGACCAGATCTCAGTCCCGGTCGGGTGGTTCTCCACCAACCGGGCATTGTTTAGCCTAGTTTCCCAGCACAGGGGGGAAATGCATCAGGTGAATGTGAGCAACGCCTTTCTCCATGGCTCAGTGGAAGGCGAGGAGCTCCACATGGTTCAGCCTCTAGGCTTCAACGATGGCTATGGCAAGGTCTTGAAGCTGCGGAAGGCTCTCTATGGCTTGAAGTAGTCACCACGCTACTGGAACCAGGAGATCAGTCGTACACTTCTCAGCGGTGGCCACCTTTGCAGCTCTACCGACCCTGCACTGTTCATCAGTGTGCGAGGTCATACCCTCGTCGTTGTCTTGGTCTATGTCGACGACTTGCTCATTGCATCGCCGGATGCAGCTTCCATCCAGCGGGTCAAAGACCTGCTGCATGCTGCCAACGGGATGAAGGACCTCGGGCCAGCACAAATCTTTCTGGGCATGGAGCTTGAGCATGATTGCTCTATGGGCATCCAACATGTCCATCAGGCCGCCTACGTCTAGACCTTGTCCGGGCGCTTCACAGAGGGCCTGCCCCTTGTGAAGAGACCATCCTCACCCATGTCGTCCGATGGTCAAATGACGCTCAAGAGCTCTGATCCAGCCGTGGTGGGGGAGCTAGTAGACGTGACCACGTATTTACGCGTCATTGGGTCACTTATGTTCCTGGCGACAATGACACGTCTAGACATTGCGTTCGCCGTCAACATCCTCCCGCAGTTCTCTCACAAGCCGCGTCACCTCCACTTTGAGGCCGCGATCCGACTACTGCGCTATGTCGTCTGTACCTCACGGTGAGGCCTCATGTTCCGTTGATAGCCGTCCGTTGTGGCGACAGGATACACCGATAGTGACTTGGTCGACAATCCGGACGTTAAGAGTCCTACTGGCTGGATCTTCCTTCTTGGCAGAACGACTGTGTCCCGGCGCAACGGCAAGCAAGGCTGCATTACACGCAGCACTGCTGAGACTGAGTATGTGGCTCTTGGTTCTAGCGCTTGTGAGAGCATGTGGTTGTGCCGCCTGTTGTCCGAGTTGCGTCAGTCAGTCCCGTCCATTACGTTGCACCGTGACAATGAAAGTGCCATGGCCATTGCGGTATATGACGGCGTGCATCACACTCGCACAAAGCACATCAATGTCGAGAAACACTATGTGTTGATTTTTTGGCGCGTCCTAATTGTGCTCTGTTGTGTCCTACCGGCTTGTGTACATCGACGTGCACATGACTGACGGCGAGATTTGACGCTGCTGGAGCGTCGTCCGGTTGAGCCGATGCACGCTGAAGCCTACTCCCAGTTCGTTAGAGCCTCCTCTCCACGGCAACGTGCTCAGCTCCATCGGCAAGCCTCCTCAGCGGTCGGGCCGCCGGCGATCACTGCGACCGCAGTTGTCCGCATGCGTCAGGTACTTGATCTCACTCTATCGTTGTGTCTGTGGTGTCGTGCTCTGTCTAGGGTCTGTGTCTTGTGTTGCGTGGCACTGTTTGGCGTCATGGACCATCGTAGGCACTACCTGGGTTCAGGCAGCCATAACTCTTTGTTGATGTTTTTCTAGCTGATTATGACCGCATGACTACGTTTGCAGCGTCAGTATTTTGGTATCGTCCAGTTTTTAGGCAAAACGGACGACGTCCGGGTTTTGGGCTGTCGGCTGTCTGGCAGGGCTCACCGAGAAAACCCTGGCTGCCAGAAAAAAGGTCTAGAACTATTTTGAGATTGGCTGGTTAGCTTAGTAACAAGTTCTACAGAGCTGAGAGGGAGCTAGTGTTGTTGTGTGTGTTGAACACAGCTTACGGTGACCACTCGGCTCATGTCCATTCACGTGCAGATCCCTGAGACTGACGATGGTGGCAGAATACCGGCGGCCGGTGACGACGGACGCCCAGAAGACTCTCACATTTTTTAGATTCTTGCTTTGGGACAGCACATAGGCGTGCATCCCATCAGGATGTAGATCTTGTCGATGCGGCCGTTCTTGTTCAAACGGCTCCTTGTTCTGACGTGTCTGTAGGGAGTTATGGCCAAAACGGTGTTTTTGCCACTGTTTTGTCCTGCTAGAGAATAGCGCCCTTGCGCACTGCGTGTGTGTGCACCCACTAGGTCAGAGACACTATTTAGGTTGTCTAGGCCTCAGTTGTTATCTCTCTCTGCACAATTCAATGTTTGCAGCTTTTGACACTTGTACGTGTGTCCCTAGCCAACCCCTTGCTGTTCTCACCTCCACCTGTGTGTGCTTGTGAGTTAGCTGGCCGGCTTGTACTGCCACGCCAGTGACAGCAGTGCTAGGAAGCTGTCTCTCATGGTATCAGAGCCACGACCCAGTGGTTGTACAGCTGCGTACCAGAGGCATAGCAACCGCAGCAGTAGTGAGCAACCATAGCCGTTGCCTGGAGTCGCAGCAGCAGCAGTACCCACTACCTCGGCAGGAGGTCCTATGAGGACCCACCACCATTTCCACCATTTTTGTGAGAACTCCGTGCACGCTTTGCGGCCGTTCCGCGACAGCAGAAGCCGCTGCGCGCAACATCCGCGGTGTTCCGCGGCGGCGAGGTCTTCGCAGCAGATGCGGCAACTGCGCGGCCGCAACAAAACACGCCGGCGTGCCGCGGTGGCACGCGGAGTTCTGGAATGCACCTCCTTGTGGTGACAGTGCCGCGGTAGATCCACGGTGATTCCGCGGATCTGCGACATTCCACCGCGGAGCAGCCCCGGTAGCCGTTCCTTGACGATGTTCTGCGGGGGCGTTCCGCGGCGGTGTTCCGCGGTGGTGCTCAGCTGAAGTGTTCCGGAGTGGATTTGTTCCGCGGCGGTGTTCCGCAACACCGCTCTGCAGCGGTGTTCCGCGGCAGTGTTCCGCAGCGGCGTTCCACGGTGGTGTTCCGCGGAAGCGTTCTGCGGCAAACGAAAGTGGGGGAAGCACTCGGTCGTCATGTCGAAGCAAACCCCCGCCAGCGCCGGCATCGACACAGCTGCCGATGGCAGTTCCATTAGCGGCCAATGCCGGGCTCCGCCATCGTCACCACAGCAGCTACTGTAGTAGCAGCAGCATCGTCAGCAGCAGCAATAGCAGCAGCACGGCAGCAGCAGCAACAACAGCAGCAACAACAGTTGCGGCAACAGCAGGAGCCGCAACAACAACAGCAGCAGCGCCCGACAAGCCCGACGACATTGGCGCGCCAGGTGAGCGCGCTGGCTGGCCAGCAGGCTAAGAGTCGCAATGCTTTGATGAAGCAGGTCGCTGAGCTGCACGATCTGATCAGGGGCTTACTGCCTCAGGAGCAACAGTCCCAGCAGCAGCAGAAGCAACATCCGTCCGCTAAACCGAGCGAGGACCACCTCACCCATGGCGGTAATGCTGATAAGGTCGCGGAGAACCTCTTGGACTCTGGCAAGGAGGGCGAGCAAGAGGTACTGCGAGCACGCTTCATCCGCCTGGAGGCACGCCGTTGGGCGCGTGAGGCCAATGGCGCCCTCCAGGGCACGAGCTCCAGCGCCGACGCTGGCCCGAGCACATCTCACCGCCCTCTGACCTTTGAGGAGCTGGCTCTGCGGGCCCGCCTGGGTAAGGGGGCTACCTCCTCTATGCCCGTCCCCGGCGTTGCTTCAGCCGTCGCTCTGCCGACGGTCAAGCCACTCAAGTGGTTTGAGTCGGCCCCTCCCGTCTTCCAGACTGGGAACGAATTCAAGTCCTGGGAACCACGCTTCCGCATGTGGGCCATGATCAAGGGAGTCCTCGCCTACTACCTCACTCCATACCAGGCGTCTGACCCCGACCAGACACAGATGGCGGTCTGCGCCGCTTCCGGCCTGATGAAGGCCGCCCCGGACTTCACCAAGGACTTCATTTGGTTCCTTGGCAATTCTCTGACCGGCTCGGGAGCTGACTCCTACACTTCCTGGGCACTGGCTGTCACTCTGTTTGAGGGCGCCACCTTGGCTCTGACGTCCAAGCGCCTCGCTGATAACAACTCCCTTTGCCAGACTGCTTAGGAGTCTGCAGCTGACTACGGGCGCCGGGCGATGCAGTTGTACGAGGAGCTAGGAGACAATGCCCCTACGCATTACTCCGCCCTCCACATCATCCTTTACGACATCGACCCTGACTACGTGCGCGTCTTCGGAAACTTTGACCAGACTCTACTTTGCGACATGGCAAGCGACGGGACCGTACTGCGCTGGGCTTGTTATTTCTGGTATGCCCCTTGTCCAGTCAACGGCAGATTTTGGTGGGCATGCACTGCTCTACGGAGCAAGTCCCCCGCAGGACAAACTGGGTATGCACTGCGCTTGTAGCGCAAGTCCCCCAGGTCCGCTCCTTGGATTAAATGAGCAAGCGGATTAAATCCAGGATCGCGGGTTCAAGTCCCGCCTAGGGCGCTAGGTCGCACGCCTAAAGGGAGCTAAGATGCGCGAGCACCTAGGGGCCTAAAGTGCGCGCGCACCACCCTAGAGATCGCGCTAGGGCGCCTCGGCCTCAAGCCAAGGCACCCAAGCTCGCCACTGCTATATGTACTACTCATTTGCTCATTCTAAGTATCCACTTCTTACCCTTGAGACTTGTGCTGAAAACTAAGGCATTAGTTGGCCAACCAAGGGCAGATATAAGAGACTTGGGACAAGCTAAAAGGGGAAACCGAGAGGCCACAGAAGGGACAAGCTTTGTGAGCTGAACAGTGTGGAAACACAATCTTGAGGGGGATATCTTCTCATAGGTGAAATGCTATGAGAGGTCGGCGGATGTCACTATACTCCGTTTTCTAGACCGTTTGCCTCAGGCGGGTTGACAAAGGGTTATGGGCCCACACTGATCAGTGACCATTGCAAACCCTCCGCTCACATAAGTGGCAGGTTCATCCGCATCGAAGACTCGCGGCCTTGAAGACTAAGCTCCGTCTACTCCATTGTCGGCCTACCTAGGCCTAAGGTGCGTACAAGTGTGAGAGGACAGACACGAGTTCGGCTCGTGGTCCAAACCGCTCTCCACGGACAAGGAACGAGGACACGCTCTGCCCTTGTGTTTATGACCCTCTAGTCCTAACGAGACAAGCTCTGCCCTTGTGGGTACGACCTCGTGTCTGTGGGAGCACTTCCTCCACCATAGCTAGGGGCCATCAGCTGGAGGGGCATGCAACTGACTGCACCTTGACAACTCGGTAGTAGACATCGGCCTCATCTGCAAACATCGGTCTCAACAAAGTAGAGGAGAACATGCAGAGTCAACGAGAGGACTGCTGACCGACTCGGCACCATGCCGGAGAGTCAGGCGCTCACTCTCCCCTTAAGGCACGCCGAGTTGGGCGCGGCCAATGCCATAGCAAGGTTCGATGGTGAAGCCTTTGGGACCTGGAAATGGCAGTTTGAGGTGGTAATGAGGGTGCGAGGGTACCTGAAGATGCTGCAAGGGATGTAGGTGGATCCCGAGGACGAGACAAGCCAAGAGCACGATGGTTGGCAAGAGCGCAATGACATTGTGTTGGCGCTTCTCGTCACTTCAATCTCTCCGTCCCTCCTATCCCACATCGAGGAGTGCATAACGGCAGCTGAGGCTTACACCAAGCTGGCGAATGTGTACCAATCGACCTCCCTTGCTAATCGACTATTCATCCTGCAATGCCTCATCGGATTGCGGGTGGCCGAGGGAGAGTCGATCCCCGAATTCCTCAAATAGTTTGAGGGACTGCTTCAAGAAGCCTGTGCAACGTCCTGGCATCTCGACCAAGCCATGCAAGCCATGATCCTCCTCATGGCCTTGCTGCCAAGCTGGGGCCCAATGATCACCACTCTGGGTGATTTTGCGGAGTCGGAGCTCACGTATCCACGTGTCTCCGAGTATGTGCGCAATGAGGCCATGCAGCGCAGCAACGGCATCATCAACAATGCAGCATACGTGAGTGGCTCAAGCGGCACTAACTCCAACCAAGGTAACATTGGAAGCAGTGGCGGTGGTGGGAAGAACGCCAAGAAGAAGGGCAAGTACCATAACTGCGGCAAGGCAGGGCACTAGGCTAGGGAGTGCCGAGCTCCCAAGAAGGAAGGCGGCGGCGGTGGTAGTGGGAACAGCAACCACAGTAAGAAGGTGGACAGCTCAACGAGCATGATGGCAAAGAGCGACCCTTCGGCTAAGGAGTCAGCACTACTTCGGCCTGGAGCCTTTGGGCTTGACTCAGGCACTGACTACCACACCTCCAGGGAAGCGTGTGGATTCTCTGCTCTCACACCGTCCACCGCCAAGTTCCGGTGTGCCAATGGCGGCATCGAGTACGCAGCGGGTGAAGGAGAGAAAGTTGTGCGAACTCAGCTCAATGGAGCTGAGAAGGAGTTGCGCCTTCAAAACGTGATCTACATGCCCACATTCACTGCGAACCTCATGTCGGTCTCTTGGATCACCGATCACGAGATGACGGTGATATTCACCCTGAAGGAGGCGGTGATCCTCAAGAATAAGGACGTCACCATCTCCTACGCCATATCAGACCTGATCGCCCAGGTGCCAAGAAACGACGGGCTCTACGTGCTGCAGGCTGAGAGCGCTGACGAGGGGCACGCTGCGGCGGCAGAGGCAGTAGCGGACGATGCACCACCGGTGAAAGCCAAAGCACCATCCAAGTTGCCTGCTGTGGCAACCAAAGACGCGGGAGCAGCAACTGCTTCGCTGTGGCACAGAAGCCTTGGGCATGTGGTTGACAGCACCCTGCAGGTCATGCAGGATCAAAAGCTGGTACGCGGGCTGGAAGGGTGCGCACTGAAGGGTGGGCTCAATCAGGGGTGTGAGGCTTGCCTACAAGGCAAGACGAAGCGGAAACGCTTCACCAAGAACGGTCGCAAAACGGAGGCCATACTCGACCTGATCCACAGCGACGTGTGCGGCCCAATGCACACATCGTCCAACAGCGGCAGCAAGTACTTCCTCATCTTCATCGATGACTACTCCAGAAAAGTGTTTACCTACTTCCTCAAAAACAAAGGAGAGGTGCTGGAAAAGCTACAGGAGTTTGTCGCCATGGTGGAGCGGCAGACTGGAAAGAAGGTCAAGGCCTTGCGTAGCGACAACGGCGGAGAGTACGAGGGGTGCAAGCCGTGGCTCAAACAGCATGGCATCGACCACCAAACGACCACCCCCTACACACCGCAGAGCAACGGTGTGGCCGAGCGCATGAACCAAACCATTCTGTGCATGACGCGAACCATGTTGTTTGACTCAAAACTGCCAACGCGCTTCTGGGCAAAAGCTGCGCGCACCTCCTGCTACCTCATCAACGTCATGCCAGCCGCAGCACTACGCAGCAAGGGGGCGAGTACAGAGCACAGCAAGGAGCGGATGACGCCACAGGAGGCGTGGTCAGGCAAGAAGCCTGATGCCTCTCACTTGAAAGCATTCGGCTGCACCGCTTGGGCCAAGGTCCAAGACGGGCAGGGAGGCGGCAAACTGGATGCACGTGCGTGCAAGTGCGTGATGGTTGACTATGAAGCCGTGCACAAGGTGTACAGGCTGTGGGACGAGGCAGCTGGGAGAGTCTTTACCTCTTGACACGTAGAATTCAAGGAAGAGTCAAACGGAAAGGAAGAGTTGCTCAACCCCGAGGACTCTCCCAAACAGGGAGAGTGGATTGTGCTGCTGGAGGCGGGAGATGTACCCCCTCCTAATTGGTGTGGAACGCCAAAGCTGTAGGTAGTGACAACTGCTGACACAGGGAGAGCGTCCGCTCAGGTTGAAGCGGAGACGGATTCCGACACCTTGTCGGAGACGTCTGAGGCCTCTTCGGAGGCCACTGGCTCTACACCTCCTGCTACCTCATCTGGGGAAGCACAGTAGCAGCAGCATGAGCAGCCAGCACCAACACCGCTAAGGCGCAACACGCGCCAAAGCAAGCCTGTGCAGAAGTACAACGCAGGGAATGCCGAGTGGACCGGCCTGAGCTGGTCGTGCTTTGCGCAGGGAGAGCCAAGCACCATCGTTGAAGCTCTCTCTCAGCCGGATGCCGCAAAGTGGAATGAGGCGATAGAGAGCGAGCTGGCCTCCATCAAGGAGAATGGTACGTGGGAGCTGGTGGACAAGCCACCCAACTCTCACGTGGTGGGCATGAAGTGGGTCTCGCACGTGAAGCTGAAGCAAGATGGCAGCATCGACAAGTACAAGGCGAGAGTAGTGGCAAAGGGATTCTCACAAGGAGCAGGGTCTGAGTACGACAAGACCTACTCTCCTGTCGCTGCCTTTACCTCGACCCGATCCGTGCTGGCTGTGGGTTTTGCATGCAACATGATAATTCACCAAATGGACGTCAAGACGGCTTTCCTCTATGGGAAGCTGGACAAGGAAATATTCATGGAGGTGCCCGAGGGGGTCGAAGCCAAACCCGGGCAAGTTTGCAGGCTGGTCAAAGCGCTCTACGGGCTGAAACAGGCCCCAAGGATCTGGTACGAGGAGATGGATGGCTTCATGGCCACCATTGGCTTCGCGCACTGCCACAATGATCCAAGTGTGTATGTGCGTGCGGATGACCAAGGGCTGCTGCTGGTCGCACTGTATGTGGATGATCTGATTCTGAGCTCTACTTCCAAGAAGGCCCTTGTGGTCCTCAAAGAGCAGCTGAGCAACAAGTTTCAGATGAAGGACATGGGAGAGCTCGAGTACTACCTCGGCATCGCCATCCACCACAACCGAAGAGCAGGCACCATCGAGCTCAACCAGACAAAGCACATGACGGAGGTACTTCGGCGCTACGGCATGGAAGACTGCAAACCCCTCAGCACTAGTCTCCCCACTGACACCAAACTCACCTCTTCTCACTCCCCTAGCATGGAAGCAGAGCGTCGTGAGATGCAGAATGTCCCCTACCAGTGTGCGGTAGGGAGCATCATGTATGCCATGGTTGGCACACGGCCTGACATCGTGTTTGCTGTGGGGCTGACCAGTCGGTATGTGGCCAACCCTGAGCCACTCCACTGGGAGGCCGTGAAGCGGATTCTCCGCTACCTTAATAGGACACGGCACAGGGGGCTGCGCTACGGTGGCCTCCAAGGAAAAGACCATCTGCGCCTCAAATGCTACACCGACGCAGACTGGGGAGGCAATCTTGACGACAGGACGTCCACCTTAGGATTCATGTGCATCCTGAACGACGGAGCTGTCTCTTGGGTGAGGAGAAAGCAGGATTGCGTCTCGATCTCCACTGCTGAAGCTGAGTACGTCATACTCTCAGAAGCATGGAAGGAGACACAGTGGCTGCGCAGTCTGCTTGCTAAGATGCAAGCACCGTAGAAGGAGGCAATTGTCGTGCACATTGACAACAAGAGCGCTATCGACATCGTGTACAATAATGTGCTCTCCAGGCGGAATAAACACATCGACATCCGCTACCACTACACACGCAACTTGGTCGCCAAGAACGTGCTGGATCTGCAGTACATCGGGACAAAGCCGATGCTTGCGGACTTCCTCAGAAAGCCGCTTGATGGTGACCAGCACAAGGTTGGTGCACAGGGCATCGGACTGGTAAGCGCTGTAGACGAGGGCTGAAAAGGTGGCCTGACACATGGAGGCCGACATCGTAGGGCTTCGGGCCACTACAAGAGTCTAGTCGCAGATGGACATAGGTGCAAGGGAGAGTTTTATTATTTCTGGTATGCCCCTTGTCTAGTCAGCGGCAGATTTAGGCGGGCATGCACTGATCTACGGAGCAAGTCCCCCCGCAGGACGAACCAGGTATGCACTGCGCTTGTAGTGCAAGTTCCCCAGGTCTGCTCCTTGGATTAAATGAGCAAGCGGATTAACTCCGGGATCGCGGGTTCATGTCCTGCCTAGGGCGCTAGGTTGCACGCCTCAAGGGGCCTAAGGTGCGCGAGCACCTAGGGGCCTAAAGTGTGCGCACACCACCCTGGAGATTGCGCTAGGGCGCAATCTCCAGGGGCCTCGGTCTCAAGCCAAGGCACCCAAGCTCGCCACTGCTATATGTACTACTCATTTGCTCATTCTAAGTATCCACTTCTTACCCTTGAGACTTGTGCTGAAAAC
>SZWC01031937.1:0-15616 GCA_023375785.1 Penium margaritaceum | reverse complement strand
TGCTGCAGTGGCTGATGCTGCTGCTGTACCTGCCTCTGCTGCTGCTGTGTCTGCCTCTGCTGCTGCTGTGCCTGCTGCTGCTGTTGTTTCTCCATCATCTGCCTCTGGAGGGAAGGGCACCGGCGCCAAAAGTGCCCAGTCTGGTTGCAGTAGCTGCACCTCTGGTTACCATGGCCGCGACCACGGCCGCGACCACCGCCACCAGACCAGCCACGACCCCCACTAGAGGATCCTCCAGGGGAGATGAATGATGTCTGATTCGCTGTAGCAGCAGTGGAAGAGGAGCCCTGGTGTGCATATGCTGTCGGTGGCACTGCTGTCATGTCGCAAGCCTCGCCTTTCAGTATGTCTTCGTAGTTGCACAGCTCCTCGAAAACGGAGGCGAGGTCGATGAGCTCGATTTCAGCGACTGGGTGGCGATGCAGCAAGTCACGCCGGAACTCCTTGTACTGCTCGCCGAGGTGGAGCAGCACTATGTCCAGCCACTCAAGGATGGAGCACGAGGCACCTAGACCCAAGAGTCGTCGGCGAATGTCCATGGCCTCATCCCAGAACTCAACAACAGGTGCGCCTGGTTTAGGGTAGAGATTGCGCAGGCAATCTCACAGCGTCATGACGAGAGTCATGCCCTGTTCTTCTTGGCGCGTGGACAGGTGGCGTCAGGCATCATGCGGTCGTGCTGCACCACTTTGTGGGTCGGAGGGATCCTCACCTCATCCGCCAAAGCGAAAGTGGCGCAGAGCGTAGGCTTGTGGGTCTGGCAGAGTGCGGGTTAGTGCATTGAATGCGCGCAGCAGCATGAGGTCAGTTGTAGCATCTGGGAGAGGACGAATGTAAAGTTCCTCCAACCCCTGTTCTGTCGTCCAGGACAAGAAGATGTCCCTCCATGCCAAGTAATCCCTCATCCCAAGCTGCGGAGGAGACAGTTCCTTTTGGCCTAGTCCAAGCTGCACCATTGCGGCAGCAGTGAGGGTGACATTAGGAGCGTTGCCACCACTGCCGTCACCTCCATTTGTCCCATCTACCTCGCTCATGGTGCTTGGGGAGCGGGTTCGGTGGTCTACCTAGCTCTGGATGGTGCTGAAAAGGACCAAGGAATTTTTGGCAGCAATTTGCCGGGCCCACTTTGGGCCCAGTTTTCTGCCGAGAGCTTGAAGCTCTATAGGGAAGCCACCAGAGACGTCGTGGAGTCCTGCAAGTGCAATCCCGCCCCCCCAAACCCTTTGCCCACCCTTAGAGTCGCAGTTGGGCACCTTGGGGAGTGCCGTAATGGGGCGTGGGATCTTCTTTCGGCGGCGGCTCTTCGTCCCAAGCGTCCCTCGCATGCGCGAAGCCCTGCTAGGGCTTGCGCGCCCCCTCAGGGCTGGTTCGAAGCCCTGGAGCAGCTTCGCCGCCCTGCCCTAGCCCGCCAAACCTCGCCGACGTGGCATCCAACTGACAACCGCCCCTTTCTTCAGCTCCTACGGTTGGCTCTGACCCTTCTCAGGCCCGGAAAGACGCTCTAATACCATGAGAATTAAGCTATGAAGAGAATGAGACCAACGACGCTTCGTTTCGTTAAGCGTGGAGCACGTGAGGTCCAAAACCCTAAAGCGAAGTCAGAAAAATAGTACAAGTGCTCTAGCAACGAGTCTTCCCCTTGTTACGGGTGAGACTTGATAGTCGAGTCTCACCCATCGGCGGCGAGCTTCGCTCGCCGCCGCTCGACGGGGTGCGAGGGCAAAATCGCCCTGTGTGCCCAGAAAAGGTGTGTTCGCACCTACGAAGTCACAAACTAGGTCAGAAAGTAGGAAACCTAAACTAGACCTACAAACATGCAAGTTGGGGTCTAATCTAGGTCGTGCATCACACAGAGCACAGTATGCCACATGAATCAAAAGGACACAAATAGGTTTGCTAGTGGGGGCAGGCAAGGGTCGACGGCCGGCGGAGTGCGTGAGACAAGGGAGCAACGCCGCCATGTGACAGGCTTGGCGAGCACGTGTCTCCGCTATCAGCGTGGATCAGCACCGACCGCCGATTCCTCATGCACTACACACCTGAGGGCACATACGCACGAATATATATACAGAGGGTTATCAGTCTTGGACTTGCTCCACTTGTCTTGCGCTTGCTCCAGTTGTCTTGGACTTGCTCCAGTTGTCTTAGGCTTGCTCCAGTTCTCTTGGGCTGGCTCCAGTTGTCTTGGGCTTGCTTCAGTTGTTTTCGGCTTGCTTCAGTTGTCTAGGGCTTGCTCCAGTTGTCTTGGACTTGCTCCAATTGTCTTGGCCTTGCTCCAGTTGTCTTGAGCTTGCTTTAGTTGTCTTGGTCTTGGTCCGGTTGTCTTGGGCTTGCTCCAGTTTTCTTGAGCTTGCTCCGTTGTCTTGGGCTAGCTCCAGTTGTCTTGGGCTTACTCAAGTTTTCTTGGGCTTGCTCCAGTTGTCTTGCCCTTGCTCCAGTTGTCTTGGGCTTGGTTCAGTTTTCCTGGCCTTGCTCCAGTTGTCTTCAGCTTGCTCCATCCGTCTTTGCCTTGCTCCAGTTGTCTTGGGCTTGCTCCAGTTGTCTTGGGCTTGCTCGAGTTTTCTTGGCCTTGCTCCAGTTGTCGTGGGATTGCTCCAGTTGTCTAGGGCTTGCTCCAGTTGTCTTGGGCTTGCTCCAGTTGTCTTGGGCTTGCTCGAGTTTTCTTGGCCTTGCTCCAGTTGTCGTGGGATTGCTCCAGTTGTCTAAGGCTTGCTCCAGTTGTCTTGAGCTTGCTCTAGTTGTCTTGGGCTTGCTCTAGTTGTCTTGACCTTGCTCTAGTTGTCTTGGGCTTGCTCCAGTCGTCTTGGCCTTGACCCAGTTGTCTTGGGCTTGCTCCAATTGTCTTGGCCTTGCTCCAGTTTTCTTGGACTTTCTCCAGTTGACTTGGCCTTGATCCAGTTGTCTTGGAATCGCTCCAGTTGTCTTGGGCTTGCTCCAGTTCTCTTGGCCTTGCTCCAGCAGTCTTGGCCTTGCTCCAGTTGTCTTGGACTTGCTCCAGTTGTATTGGGCTTGCTCCAGTTGTCTTGCCCTTGCTCCAGTTGTCTTTGTCTTGCTCCAGTCGTCTTGGCCTTGCTCCAGTCGTCTTGGGCTTGCTTCATTTGTCTTGGCATACCTTCAGTTGTATTGGGCTTGCTCCAGTTGTCTTGGGCTTGCTCCAGTTGTCTTGGGCTTGCTCCAGTTGTCTTGGGCTTGCTCCAGTTGTCTTGGGCTTGCTCCAGTTGTCTTGCCCTTGCTCCAGTTGTCTTGGGCTTGCTCCAGTTGTCCTAAGCTTGCTCCAGTTGTCTTGGGCTTGCTCCAATTGTCTTGCCCTTGCTCCAGTTGTCTTGGGCTTGCTCCAGTTGTCTTAGCCTTGCTCCAGTTGTCCTAAGCTTGCTCCAGTTGTCTTGGGCTTGCTCCAGTGGTCTTGGCCTTGCTCCAATTTCCTTGGGCTTGCTCCAGTTGTCTTGGCCTTGCTCCAGTTGTCTTGGGCTGGTTCCAGTTGTCTTCGGCTTACTCCAGAAGTCTTGGGCTTGCTCCAGCTGTCTTGAGCTTGCTCCAGTTGTATTGGGCTTGCTCCATTTGTCTTGGGCTTACTCCAGCTGTCTTGGCCTTGCTCCAGTTGTCCTGGGCTTGCTCCAGTTATCTTGGCCTTGCTCCAGTTGTCTTGGCCTTGCTCCAGTTTTCTTGGGCTTGCTCCAGTTGTCTTGGCCTTGCTCCAGTTTTCTTCAACTTGCTGCATCCGTCTTCGGCTTGCTCCAGAAGTCTTGCTCTTGTTACAGTTGTCTTGGACTTGCTCCAGTTGTTTTGGGCTTGATCTAGTTGTCTTGGGCTTACTCCGGTCCTCTTGGGCTTGCTCCTGTTGTCTTGGGCTTGCTCCAGTTGTCTTGGGATTGCTCTAGTTGTCTTGGTCCTTTTCCAGTTGTTTTGGCCTTGCTCAAATTGTCTTGGGCTTTCTCCTGTTGTCTTGGGCTTGCTCCAGTTGTCTTGGGCTTGCTCCATTTGTCTTCGCCTTGCTCCAGTTGTCTTGCGCTTGCTCTAGTTGTGTTGGGCTTTCTCCGGTTGTCTTGGGCTTGCTCCAGTTCTCTTGACCTTGCTCCAGTTGTCTTGGACTTGCTCCAGTTGTCTTGCCCTTGCTCCAGTTGTCTTGGGCTTGCTCCAGTTCTTGGCCTTGCTCCAGTTGTCCTAAGCTTGCTCCAGTTGTCTTAGGCTTGCTCCAGTGGTCTTGGCCTTGCTCCAATTTTCTTGGGCTTGCTCCAGTTGTCTTGGCCTTGCTCCAGTTGTCTTGGGCTTGTTCCAGTTGTCTTCGGCTTGCTCCAGAAGTCTTGGGCTTGTTCCAGTTGTCTTGGGCTTGCTCTATTTGTTTTGGGCTTGCTCTAGTTGTCTTGGGCTTGCTCCAGTTGTCTTGGGCTTGTTCCAGTTGTCTTCGGCTTGCTCCAGTTGTCTTGGGCTTGTTCCAGTTGTCTTCGGCTTGCTCCAGTTGTCTTGGGCTTGTTCCAGTTGTCTTCGGCTTGCTCCAGTTGTCTTGGGCTTGTTCCAGTTGTCTTCGGCTTGCTCCAGTTGTCTTGGGCTTGTTCCAGTTGTCTTCGGCTTGCTCCAGTTGTCTTGGGCTTGTTCCAGTTGTCTTCGGCTTGCTCCAGTTGTCTTGGGCTTGTTCCAGTTGTCTTCGGCTTGCTCCAGTTGTCTTGGGCTTGTTCCAGTTGTCTTCGGCTTGCTCCAGTTGTCTTGGGCTTGTTCCAGTTGTCTTCGGCTTGCTCCAGTTGTCTTGGGCTTGTTCCAGTTGTCTTCGGCTTGCTCCAGTTGTCTTGGGCTTGTTCCAGTTGTCTTCGGCTTGCTCCAGTTGTCTTGGGCTTGTTCCAGTTGTCTTCGGCTTGCTCCAGTTGTCTTGGGCTTGTTCCAGTTGTCTTCGGCTTGCTCCAGTTGTCTTGGGCTTGTTCCAGTTGTCTTCGGCTTGCTCCAGTTGTCTTGGGCTTGTTCCAGTTGTCTTCGGCTTGCTCCAGTTGTCTTGGGCTTGTTCCAGTTGTCTTCGGCTTGCTCCAGTTGTCTTGGGCTTGTTCCAGTTGTCTTCGGCTTGCTCCAGTTGTCTTGGGCTTGTTCCAGTTGTCTTCGGCTTGCTCCAGTTGTCTTGGGCTTGTTCCAGTTGTCTTCGGCTTGCTCCAGTTGTCTTGGGCTTGTTCCAGTTGTCTTCGGCTTGCTCCAGTTGTCTTGGGCTTGTTCCAGTTGTCTTCGGCTTGCTCCAGTTGTCTTGGGCTTGTTCCAGTTGTCTTCGGCTTGCTCCAGTTGTCTTGGGCTTGTTCCAGTTGTCTTCGGCTTGCTCCAGTTGTCTTGGGCTTGTTCCAGTTGTCTTCGGCTTGCTCCAGTTGTCTTGGGCTTGTTCCAGTTGTCTTCGGCTTGCTCCAGTTGTCTTGGGCTTGTTCCAGTTGTCTTCGGCTTGCTCCAGTTGTCTTGGGCTTGTTCCAGTTGTCTTCGGCTTGCTCCAGTTGTCTTGGGCTTGTTCCAGTTGTCTTCGGCTTGCTCCAGTTGTCTTGGGCTTGTTCCAGTTGTCTTCGGCTTGCTCCAGTTGTCTTGGGCTTGTTCCAGTTGTCTTCGGCTTGCTCCAGTTGTCTTGGGCTTGTTCCAGTTGTCTTCGGCTTGCTCCAGTTGTCTTGGGCTTGTTCCAGTTGTCTTCGGCTTGCTCCAGTTGTCTTGGGCTTGTTCCAGTTGTCTTCGGCTTGCTCCAGTTGTCTTGGGCTTGTTCCAGTTGTCTTCGGCTTGCTCCAGTTGTCTTGGGCTTGTTCCAGTTGTCTTAGCCTTGCTCCAGTTATCTTGGGCTTGCACCAGTTACCTTGGCCTTGCTCCAGTCGTCTTGGGCTTGCTCCAATTGTCTTGGGCTTGCTCCAGTTGTCTTGGGATTGCTCCAGTTGTCTTGGCCTTGTTCCAGTTGTCTTGGGCTTGCTCCAGTTGTCTTGGCCTTGCTTCAGTCATCTTGGGCTTGCTCAATCTGTCTTCGTTTTGCTCCAGTTGTCTTGGGCTTGCTCCAGTTGTCTTGGCCTTGCTCCAGTCGTCTTGGGCTTGCTTCATTTGTTATGGCTTTGCTCCCGTTGTCTTGGGGTTGTTACAGTTGTCCTGAGCTTTCTCGAGTTCTCTTGGTCTTGCTCAAGTTGTCTTGGGCTTGCTCCAGTCTTCTTGGGCTTGCTCCAGTTTTCTTGGCCTTGCTCCAGTTGTCTTGGCCTTGCTCCAGTTGTCTTGGCATTGCTCCAGTTGTCTTGGCCTTGCTCCAGTTGTCTTGGCCTTGATCCACTTATCTTGGACTTGCTCCAGTTGTCTTGGCCATGCTCCAGTTGTCTTGAGCTTTCTCCAATTGTCTTGGCCTTGCTCTAGTTGTCATAGCCTTGCTCCAATGGTCTTGGGCTTGCTCCAGTTATCTTCGCCTAGCTTCAACTGTCTTGGTCTTTCTCCAGTTCTTTTGGGCTTGCTCCAGTTATGTTTGCCTTGCTCCAGTTGTCTTGGGCTTGCTCCAGTTTTCTAGGCATTGCTACAATTGTCTTGGACTTGCTCCAGTTGTCTGGGCCTTGCTACAGTTGTCTTGGCCTGGCTCTAGTTGTCTTGGCCTTGACCCGGTTGTTTTGGGCTTTCTCTATTTATCTTGGTCTTCCTCCAGTTGTCTTGGGCTTGCTCCAGTTGTCTTGGGTTTGCTATAGTTGTCTTGGCCTTGCTCCGAATGTCTTGGCCATGCTCCAGTTGTCTTGGGCTTGCTCCAGTTGTCTTGGGCTTGCTCCAGTTGTCTTGGGCTTACTCCAGTTGTCTTGGGCTTGCTCCATTTGTCTTGGGCTTGCTCCAGTTGTCTTGGCCTTGCTCCAGTTGTCTTGGGCTGGTTCCAGTTGTTTTCGGCTTGCTCAAGAAGTCTTGGGCTTGCTCCATTTCTCATGAGCTTGCTCTAGTTATTTTGGGCTTGCTCCATTTGTCTTGGGCTTACTGCAGTTGTCTTGGGCTTGCTCCAGTTGTCTTGGGCTTACTCCAGCTGTCTTGGCCTTGCTCCAGTTGTCCTGGGCTTTCTCCAGTTATCTTGGCCTTGCTTCAGTTGTCTTGGCCTTTCTCCAGTTTTCTTGGGCTTGCTCCAGTTCTCTTGGCCTTGCTCCAGTTTTCTTGGACTTTCTCCAACCGTCTTCGGCTTGCTCCACAAGTCTTGCGCTTGTTCCAGTTGTCTTGGGCTTGCTCCAGTTGTTTTGGGCTTGATCTAGTTGTCTTGGGCTTACTCCTGTCCTCTTGGGCTTGCTCCAGTTGTCTTGGGCTTGCTCCAGTTTTCTTGGGCTTGCTCTAGTTGTCTTGGTCCTTTTCGAGTTGTTTTGGCCTTGCTCAAATCGTCTTGGGCTTGCTCCTGTTGTCTTGGGCTTGCTCCAGTTCTCTTGGGATTGCTCCATTTGTCTTGGGCTTGCTCCTGTTGTCTTCTGCTTGCTCCGGTTGTCTTGGGCTTGCTCCAGTTGTCTTGGGATTGCTCCAGTTTTCTTGGGCTTGCTCCAGTTGTCTTGCCCTTGCTCCAGTTGTCTTGGGCTTGCTCCAGTTGTCCTAAGCTTGGTCCAAATATCTTGGGCTTGCTCCAGTGGTCTTGGCCTTGCTCCAATTTTCTTGGGCTTGATCCAGTTGTCTTGGCCTTGCTCCAGTTGTCCTAAGCTTGGTCCAGTTGTCTTGGGCTTGCTCCAGTGGTCTTGGCCTTGCTCCAATTTTCTTGGGCTTGTTCCAGTTGTCTTGGCCTTGCTCCAGTTGTCTTGGGCTTGTTCCACTTGTCTTCGACTTGCTCCAGAAGTCTTGGGCTTGCTCCAGTTGTCGTGAGCTTGATCCAGTTGTTTTCGGCCTGCTCCATTTGTCTTGGGCTTACTCCAGTTGTCTTGGGCTTGCTCCAGTTGTCTTGGGCTTGCTTCAGCTGTCTTGGCCTTGCTCCAGTTGTCCTGGGCTTGCTCCAGCAACTTGGCCTTGCTCCAGTTGTCTTGGCCTTGCTCCAGTTTTTTTGGGCTTGCTCCAGTTGTCTTGGCCTTGCTCCAGTTTTCTTGGACTTGCTCCAACCGTCTTCGGCTTGCTCCAGAAGTCTTGGGCTTGTACGAGTTGTCTTGGGCTTGCTCCAATTGTTTTGGACTTGCTCTAGTTGTCTTGGGCTTACTCCAGTCCTCTTGGGCTTGCTCCAGTTGTATTGGGCTTGCTCCAGTTGTCTTGGGCTTGCTCTAGTTGTCTTGGTCCTTTTCCAGTTGTTTTGTCCTTTGCTCAAATTGTCTTGGGCTTGCTCCTGTTGTCTTGGGCTTGCTCCAGTTGTCTTGGGCTTGCTCCATTTGTCTTGGCCTTGCTCTAGTTGTCTTGGGCTTTCTCTAGTTGTATTGGGCTTGCTCCGGTTGTCTTGGGCTTTCTCAAGTTGTCCTGGGCTTGCTCCAGTTGTATTGGGCTTGCTCCAGTTGTCTTGGATTTGCTCCAGTTTTTTTGGGCTTGCTTCAGTTGTCTTGGCCTTGCTTCAGTTGTCTTGGCCTTGTTCTAGTTGTCTTGGGCTTTCTCCAGTTGTCTTGGGCTTGCTCCAGTTGTCTTGGGCTTGATCCAGTTGTATTAGCCTTGCTCCAGTTGTCTTGGGCTTGCACCAGTTACCTTGGCCTTGCTCCAGTCGTCTTGGGCTTGCTCCATCTGTCTTGGCCCTTCTTCAGTTGTCTTGGGCTTGTTCCGGTTGTCCTAGGCTTGCTCCAGTTGACTTGGGCATGCTCCAGTTGTCTTGGCCTTGCTCCAGTTTTCTTGGGCTTGCTCCAGTTCTCTTGGCCTTGCTCCAGTTGTCTTGGGCTTTCTCCTGTTGTCTTCGGCTTGCTTTAGAGGTCTTGGGCTTGCGTCAGTTGTCTTGGACTTTCTCCAGTAGTCTTTTGCTTTCTCCAGTTTTCTTGGTCTTATTCCAGTTGTCTTGGGCTTGCTCCAGTCATCTTGGGCTTGATCCAGTTGTTTTGGCCTTGCTCAAGTTCTCTTGGGCTTGCTCCAGTTGTCTTGAGCTTGCTCCAGTTGTGTTTGGCTTGATCCAAATGTCTTGGCCTTGCTCCAGTTGTCTTGGCATTGCTCAAGTTGTATTTGGCTTGCTCCGGTTGTCTTGGGATTGCTCCAGTTGTCTTGGGCTTGCTCCATTTGTCTTGGGCCTGCTCCAGTTGTCTTGGGCTTGCTCCAGTTTTCCTGGGCTTGCTCCAGTTACCTTGGCCTTGCTCCAGTTGTCTTGGGCTTGCTCCAGTTGTCTTGGGATTGCTCCAGTTGTCTTGGCCTTGTTCCACTTGTCTTGGGCTTGCTCCAGTTGTCTTGGCCTTGCTTCAGTTGTCATGGGCTTGCGCCATCTGTCTTCGCCTTGCTCCAGTTGTCTTGGGCTTGCTCCCGTTGTCTTAGCCTTGCTCAAGTCGTCTTGGGCTTGCTTCATTTATCATGGCCTTGCTCCCGTTGTCTTGGGCTTGCTCTAGTTGTCTTGGTCCTTTTCCAGTTGTTTTGGCCTTGCTCAAATTGTCTTGGGCTTGCTCCTGTTGTCTTGGGCTTGCTCCAGTTGTCCTGGGCTTGCTCCATTTGTCTTCGCCTTGCTCCAGTTGTCTTGGGCTTGCTCTAGTTGTCTTGGGCTGGCTCTGGTTGTCTTGGGCTTGCTCCAGTTGTCTTGGGCTTGCTCCAGTTGTCTTGGGCTTGCTCCAGTTGTCTTGCCCTTGCTCCAGTTGTCTTGGGCTTGCTCCAGTTGTCCTAAGCTTTCTCCATTTGTCTTAGGCTTGCTCCAGTGGTCTTGGCCTTGCTCCAATTTTTGTGGTCTTGCTCCAGTTGTCTTGGCCTTGCTCCAGTTGTCTTGGGCTTGTTCCAGTTGTCTTCGGCTTGCTCCAGAAGTCTTGGGCTTGTTCCAGTTGTCTTGGGCTTGCTCTATTTGTTTTGGGCTTGCTCCAGTTGTCTTGGGCTTGTTCCAGTTGTCTTGGGCTTGCTCTATTTGTTTTGGGCTTGCTCTAGTTGTCTTGGGCTTACTCCAGTCCTCTTGGGCTTGCTCCAGTTGTCTTGGGCTTGCTCCAGTTCTCTTGGGCTTGCTCTAGTTGTCTTGGTCCTTTTCCAGTTGTTTTGTCCTTGCTCAAATTGTCTTGGGCTTGCTCCTTTTTTCTTGGGCTTGCTTCAGTTGTATTGGGCTTGCTCCATTTGTCTTGGCCTTCCTCCAGTTGTCTTGGGCTTTCTATAGTTGTCTTGGGCTTGCTCTAGTTGTCTTGGGCTTGCCCGAGTTGTCTTGGGCTTGCTCCAGTTGTCTTAAACTTGCTCCAGTTTTCTTGGGCTTGCTCCAGTTGTCTTGGCCTTGCTTCAGTTGTCTTGGCCTTGCTCCAGTTGTCTTGGGCTTGCTCCAGTTGTCTTGGGCTTGCTCCAGTTGTCTTGAGCTTGATCCAGTTGTATTAGCCTTGCTCCAGTTGTTTTGCCCTTGCACCAGTTACCTTGGCCTTGCTCCAGTCGGCTTGGGCTTGCTCCATCTGTCTTGGCCTTTCTCCACTTGTCTTTGGCTTGCTCCGGTTGTCCTAGGCTTGCTCCATTTGACTTGGGCTTGCTCCAGTTGTCTTGGCTTTGTTCCAGTTGGCTTGGGCTTGCTCCAGTTTTCTTGGCCTTGCTCCAGTTGTCTTTCGCTTGCTTCTGTTGTATTCGGCTTGCTCCAGAGGTCTTGGGCTTGTGTCAGTTGTCTTGGGCAGTCTCCAGTAGTCTTGGGCTTGCTCCAGTTGTCTAGGGCTTACTCGAGTTGTCTTGGCCTTGCTCCAGTTGTCTTGGGCTTGATCCAGTTGTCTTGGCCTTGCTTCACTTGTCTTGGGCTTACTCCAGTTGTCTTGGGCTTGCTCTAGGTATCTTGGGCTTGTTCGAGGTTTTTTGGCCTTGCTCAAGTTCTCTTGGGCTTGCTCCATTTGTCTTCGGCTTACTCCAGTTGTCTTGGGCTTGCTCCAATTGTCTTGGCCTTGCTCCAGTTGTCTTGGCATTGCTCCAATTGTATTTTGCTTGTTCCGGTTGTCTTGGGCTTGATCCAGTTGACTTGGGCTTGCTCAAGTTGTCTTGGGCTTGCTCCAGTTTTCCTGGGCTTGCTCTAGTTACCTTGGCCTTGCTCCAGCTGTCTTGGCCTTGCTCTAGTTGTCTTGGGCTTGCTCCAGTTGTCTTTGGCTTGCTCCAGTTGTCTAGGGCTTGCTCCAGTTGTCTTGGGATTGCTCCAGTTGTCTTGGCCTTGTTCCAGTTGTCTTGGGCTTGCTCCAGTTGTCTTGGCCTTGCTCCAGTCGTCTTGGGCTTGCTTCATTTGTTATGGCTTTGCTCCCGTTGTCGTGGGCTTGTTACAATTGTCCTGGTCTTTCTCCAATTCTCTTGATCTTGCTCCAGTTGTCTTGGGCTTGCACCAGTCGTTTTGGGCTTGCTCCAGTTTTCTTGGCCTTGCTCCAGTTGTCTTGGCCTTGCTCCAGTTGTCTTGGCCTTGCTCCAGTTGTCTTAGCCTTGCTCCAGTTGTCTTGGCCTTGATCCACTTGTCTCGGGCTTGCTGTAGTTGTCTTGGCCATGCTCCAGTTGTCTTGAGCTTTCTACAGTTGTCTTGGGCTTGCTCCAGTTGTCATAGCCTTGCTCCAATGGTCTTGGGCTTGCTCCAGTTATCTTCGCCTAGCTTCAACTGTCTTGGCCTTTCTCCAGTTCTTTTGGGCTTGCTTCAGTTATCTTTGCCTTTCTCCAGTTGTCTTGGGCTTGCTCCAGTATTCTTGGCCTTGCTGCAATTGTCTTGAACTTGCTCCAGTTGTCTGGGCCTTGCTACAGTTGTCTTGGCCTGGCTCTAGTTGTCTTGGCCTTGACCCGGTTTTCTTGGGGTTTCTCTATTTATCTTGGTCTTCCTCCAGTTGTCTTGGGCTTGCTACAGTTGTCTTGGGTTTGCTCTAGTTGTCTTGGCCTTGCTCCAAATGTCTTGGCCATGCTCCAGTTGTCTTGGGCTTGCTCCAGTTGTCTTGGGCTTGCTCCAGTTGTCTTGGGCTTGCTCCAGTTGTCTTGGGCTTGCTCCAGTTGTCTTGGGCTTGCTCCAGTTGTCTTGGGCTTGCTCCAGTTGTCTTGGGCTTGCTCCAGTTGTCTTGGGCTTGCTCCAGTTGTCTTGGGCTTGCTCCAGTTGTCTTGGGCTTGCTCCAGTTTTCTTGGCCTTGCTCCAGATGTCTTGGGCTGGTTCCAATTGTTTTTCGGCTTGCTCAAGAAGTCATGGGCTTGCTCCATTTCTCTTGAGCTTGCTCCAGTTTTTTTGGGCTCGCTCCATTTGTCTTGGGCTTACTCCAGTTGTCTGGGGCTTGCTCCAGTTTTCTTGGGCTTGCTCCAGCTGTCTTGGCCTTGCTCCAGTTGTCCTGGGCTTTCTCCAGTTATCTTTGCGTTGCTCCAGTTGTCTTGGCCTTGCTCCAGTTTTATTGGGCTTGCTCCAGTTGTCTTGGCCTTGCTCCAGTTTTCTTGGACTTTCTCCGACCGTCTTCAGCTTGCTTCAGAAGTCTTGCGCTTGTTCCAGTTGTCTTGGGCTTGCTCCAGTTGTTTTGGGCTTGCTCTAGTTGTCTTGGGCTTACTCCCGTCCTCTTGGGCTTGCTCGAGTTGTCTTGGGCTTGCTCCAGTTTTCTTGGGCTTGCTCTAGTTGTCTTGGTCCTTTTCCAGTTGTTTTGGCCTTGCTCAAATTTTCTTGGGCTTTCTCCTGTTGTCTTGGGCTTGCTCCAGTTGTCTTGGGCTTGCTCCATTTGTCTTGGGCTTGCTCCTGTTGTCTTGTGCTTGCTCCGGTTGTCTTGGGCTTGCTCCAGTTGTCTTGGGATTGCTCCAGTTTTCTTGGGCTTGCTCCAGTTGTCTTGCCCTTGCTCCAGTTGTCTTGGGCTTGCTCCATTTGTCTTGGGCTTGCTCCTGTTGTCTTGTGCTTGCTCCGGTTGTCTTGGGCTTGCTCCAGTTGTCTTGGGATTGCTCCAGTTTTCTTGGGCTTGCTCCAGTTGTCTTGCCCTTGCTCCAGTTGTCTTTGGCTTGCTCCAGTTGTCTTGGCCTTGCTCCAGTTGTCCTAAGCTTGGTCTAGTTGCCTTGGGCTTGCTCCAGTGGTCTTGGCCTTACTCCAATTTTCTTGGGCTTGTTCCAGTTGTCTTGGCCTTGTTGTTCTTCTATGCCCCATGGCCACTGCTATGGGTTGACGGACAGGTTGGGCATGCACTGCTCCCTTGGAGTAAGTCCCCCAAACCTTGTTCGTGGTGCAAGTCCAAGCGAGACACCAGAAGTGTAGCGCAACGGATAGCATGTTGGACTTAGGGACAACAGGTCCTGCGATCGAGCCTTGATGTGCGCATGAGGTTTTTTGACCTTCTAGCACAGGGGAAGTTTCTTAGACATTTCTCCATGCATGAGGAGAGTTCGCCACTTGGCGGTCAGTGGATGCGCCAATTGGCGGACTGGTAAGGTGGTGTGGAGTGACCACCCCAAAAGTATCACTACCCACACACCTCAGAAGCCAGGCCTAGGACTATATGTACCAGGCTCATTCCTCATTCTAATTACACAATCTGGCCTTAGATGCTCCTCACAGAGTTGTCCAACTAAGGAACAGTATAAAGAAGACACTGGTTGGTCTAAGCCCCAGGAGTNAGTCCGTTTGCCTCAGGCCGGTTGACAAAGGGTTATGGGCCCACACTGACCAGTTGTAAGGCACGCTTCGCTCAACTCTGGTACGCTCTCTCCAGGTGCGCACGCCGGCTCCATCAGCTCCATCAGCTCCATCAACTTCATCAACTTCAACGGCTTGGTCTGCACTCAGCACACAGGGACCAAGGAAAAGCTCTGCCCTTGGAGGCACGACCTTTGATTCCCAACCAGGACAAGCTCTGCCCTTGGTGGCAAGACCCTGGGTGTGTTGGTGTAGATATCTTCTCTGTCTGCAGGTGAACATCGGCTGAAGGGGTAAGCAACGGATCTGCATTCTAAAACCGGTAGCAGACATCAGCTAACATCAGCCTACATTGGCCTCAACGCAGCAGAGACGTGGGAAGCAGATAAGGGCAACAAAAATGGTTGACCCATCAGGAGGAGTGGGGACTGCCGCAGGGTAGTCCTCAAACTCAACAGTGGCTACCACAGGGCAGACCACTGGAGCAAATGTGAGTGCTATGTCACTGCCGCAAGGTCTTGGACCCTTGGGAGGAATCCTTATTTTTGAGAGGATTGACTTCCCCCTTTGGAGATGGCAGTTCGAGCTGGCGATGAAAGTGCACGGCTTCATCAAACTACTGAAGGGAGAGGAGCAGGTTCCCGCGGAAGGCACATCCAAGCATGAGGCGTGGATGGATCGAAATGATATTACCATGTCATTCCTCAGCAACGCAATTGCTAAGAAGTATGTTCCCATCATTGCCGGGTACACGCTGGCTTCCGAAGCTTACGACAAGCTCAAGCGCGTGCACCAATCCACCTCCCTTGCGAACAGATTATTCATCCTACAACGGCTGATCAGCATGCGAGTGAATGAGGGCGAATCAATCCCCGATTTCCTACAGTTGTTTGAAGGACTCCTTGGCGAAGCTCGCCAGATGAACTGGGACCTTGACGAGAACATGCAAGCCATGATTCTCCTCATGGCGCTACCGGAGAGCTGGAGCCCGATGATCACCGTCATGGGCGGCTGGAAGGAGGACGACCTGACGTACACGGCAGTGTCCGAGTACGTGTGAAACGAGGCCATGCGCCGCAGCGGAAGTGAGGCTAACTTCTCAGCCTATGCCGCACGCTACGGTGGCCGCGGGAGCAAAGGGTCAGCCTCTGGTCAGAAAGGCGGCAGCGGAAGCGGTNCGAAGCTTACGACAAGCTCAAGCGCGTGCACCAATCCACCTCCCTTGCGAACAGATTATTCATCCTACAACGGCTGATCAGCATGCGAGTGAATGAGGGCGAATCAATCCCCGATTTCCTACAGGAGTTTGAAGGACTCCTTGGCGAGGCTCGCCAGATGAACTGGGACCTTGACGAGAACATGCAAGCCATGATTCTCCTCATGGCGCTACCGGAGAGCTGGAGCCCGATGATCACCGTCATGGGCGGCTGGAAGGAGGACGACCTGACGTACACGGCAGTGTCCGAGTACGTGTGAAACGAGGCCATGCGCCGCAGCGGAAGTGAGGCTAACTTCTCAGCCTATGCCGCACGCTACGGTGGCCGCGGGAGCAAAGGGTCAGCCTCTGGTCAGAAAGGCGGCAGCGGAAGCGGTAGTGGCGGAGGCAACAATGGTGGTAGGGCTCCCAAGCGACAGGGTAATTGCCGCAACTGCGGCAAACCTGGGCACTGGGCAAGAGAGTGCAGGTCGTCAAAGAAGGAAGACGGCGGAAGCGGTGGGAACAAAGGCAACAAAAAGGGTGGCAAAGAAGCCACCAACATGATGGCACAGAGCACGCCTCCAGCAAAAGGAGCGGCGCTGCTCAGGCCAGGAGCTTTTGGGCTCGACTCCGGCACGGATCATCACTCCAGCAACGATCAGGCTGGATTTGTCTCCATCGGCCCCACCAATCGGCGGTTCAGATGCTCAAATGGCAGTGTCGTCAATGCAAAGGGCGTGGGAGACAAGCTGGTGAGCATCAACCTTAATGGTGCAGAGAAGGATCTACGGCTACGTGACGTGGTCTACATGCCCTCCTTTGCGGCAAACCTTCTGTCCGTG
>SZWC01031933.1:0-21763 GCA_023375785.1 Penium margaritaceum | reverse complement strand
CCCTCCCCCCCCCCCCCCCGCCCTCCTTACATATGAGTAAGAGAGGACAAGGGATAGGGGGAGCGAGGGTGAGAGCAAGGATGAGACAAGCGCAAAAGAGAAGTCAATGCAAAATCACCGATTGTGCCTGGCACGCGACAATTTTGCACCGACGCGTCAAAAACAAAACTCAAGTTTGTATAGGATGAACTATGCATTTTGAAACTGGAAAACTTGTGCCAATGCACGAGTTCGAGGTATAAACCCCTCGTTTGGGTTCCAAAACCAGGGTTAAGATAAAAAAAACAGAAATGGGTCTTTGGATATTCAAAGTATTCGAGTCTCCCTTCTTTGGGTTGAGAAAGACGATTGCCCCTCAGTCCTGCAAAGGGGGTAAGCCCCTAACGCAAACTGAGAATGCCATTCTCCGAACTCTGACGACAACTTTTGAGCAGGAGTTGGAGAGTGAACACAGGAGTTATAGTGGTTCTCAGAGCCACACAACCCCCGCGACTAAGGGTTTGACGGAAACGGTGGCTACGCCATATATAAAACGCCGCCGGTAGCTACAAGTAATAGCAAAAACACCATAAGGGCATACTCTGTCCACATTAATCCATTTCAAGCGTCAAAAATTGCGTTTGAAAGCTCTTGAAGAGCTCTACTTCAACCTCCCAACACTTTTTAGCTTCTTTGCCACCTTAAGGAACAAAGTGGATTATTCTTGGATGGAGTGGGGAGTGCCCACCCCCAAAACCACCAATGTGTCCCCATTTCCAAGGTTTCCTCCCCCCTCCTTCAACATGAAAAACAAGGACAGCGTTCCTTCCCAACACCAGGGGCTCTCACGGCTAGAGAACACCTTAGAAAGAGGGAGGACGACACCTTGAGGAATTTTTGCGACTTCCCCAACGCCGCCGACTTAAGGAGGATGCCACCAAGGGGCGCAAAACGTACAAAGAAGACTCTAAAGGAGGCCAAGGAAGACTAAAAAACTGAAGGAAGACAAAGCAATTAGAAGAGGGAGTTGAAGATTTGCTAGGACTTGTAATCTCATCTTACTCTTTGTCTTAGCTTTATGAGCGGTACTCACACTTGTTGTTATTCCCTTGTATTGTTATTCTCTATTTTCTAAGATCCTAGTTGCTACCAAGTGCCGTGAGTCACAGCTTTGGAGGACTACTTTCAAAACCCACGACCTTGTGCCAACGTGGCGACGAAGGAAAAAAGAAATTTAAGATGAAATTGCCTCACCTATTGTGAGAGCAAAATCTTAGGAGGCGATTCCTCTTTTAAGTTGTGGGGTGATCCTCACAACGGCCTTCACGTGCTAGCTGAACGGATGAGGAGATGGCAAGTGCCGAACCATCCAAGACCAACAAGGGCAAGGGGGTGATGGCCTCACCACAAGCTCCTCGTAAACTCCAAGTTTTTGAAGCCTCCACCGCAAGCAAAGTTGCCAATCCAAAGGCAACCGTATCGCCAAAGGAAACCTGCCGTCGAGGGCAACCGATGCCAACCCCGACTGTACCGTGAAGCATGTGGAGGCTGCAAAAGTGCTCAACAAGAGCGTCAACGCACACGTGGACGACCCCCATACGACGGACGATGTGATGGATGAGGATCTTCTGGACGGGGACCCCGACGAGGAGCACATTGCAAACAATGGCAAAGGCGATGAGGATCATGATCATTGCAATTTTCTTGTGCCAAACTCAAGTCGATAGCTTGAGCAAGGCCCTTGCCACATTGCGAGAAGTTTTCAATGGCATCGAGACTACCAAGAGCAGCAAGGGCACCAAAAGGAGCCACGCAGGAAGTTCCCACGAGAACGAGCCACACGACGACGTCACAAAGGAGTTTTACTATGACCACCACAGTCTTGCGGAGTTAACTATGTGGTGGACGATGGAGGTATGACACCACTTGAAGGTGTAGGGACGGACCCCCTTCTTTGAATGTGGGCTCAATGGGACAGGGCAGTGCCCACTCAAGCGTCTTCGCTGTCCATAGTCTCCTCCAAATGGTGGGACTCCTTGGAGACGTGTACGCAAACCATTCCCTCCTATAGTGGGTAATGGTGCACGGACAACACGAGGTCCAGGAAGTTATCACCGATGCTCTGACAACATCACAGCTTAAATTCGTATTCACCAACCTGGTGGCCCACGTCACATAGAGAATCACATACCTTGACCGTGATCGCCAGCTATAAGTCGCAGGCGCCCATGATGCAAGCTGCCAATGCAACGATCTCGACAAGACGTTGCAAAGTGTGACCCATTTGCGAATGCAACAATAACGTAGCATTCCGCAGCTACAGATGACACTACCGGTGGCAACGACAATTTTCCCACCTCGACAACCTCGGGGCCGGTCATAAACACGTCCTTCCTCTATAGTGTGGATATCTTATGGAAGGGCGTAAAGAAGACCGACTGGCTAAACCGCATGTAACACGTCCTACGCGTCCATAAGGCTCCACTAAGTTAGTGGGGTGTTCTTGCCACGACTCAGCTTGAAGACAAGCTCTTCCAGTACATGGTCAAGGAGTGGAGTGCATAAAGGCCTCACCTCGATTGGCACCCCATGCTGTTGGGAACCTTCTACGCAATCATGCGTAAGAAGTGTACCCAGCAAGAGCAAGAGCAGCGTGCCCTGAGGTTGATGGTGGTGGAAAAGAGGCCATGGCGATAGCCACAGTCGTACCACCTCGTGGGGAGGCTGTAAGAGGAGGCCGCGGACAGTGCCGTGGATAGGGTCGTGGTCACGACAATGGGCCCAAACGTGGTAAGGGCCAAGGCTGTGGGGCGCGTTTCCCCCCCCCCTTAGTGACGTTAGTGCGGACCACTCAAGGCTAAGACTAGATCACGAGTGTTAGTTCATATTTTCAGACACAGATGTTAAACAATTTGAGTTTTGACGAGTTCAAATTTCCCCATTACTTTCTCCCCTCGCATTCAACCTCATTCTGCAATTCTTGACCGACATTTCCCACTACATCTTGCATCATCGGATGAGATGCATGATCCAACTTGCAAAAAGGTGGCAACATCGACCACTATGCCAGAATTGTGTAACATAGTGATTAAAGAAAACGCCCTCAAAGCAATGAGTTCGATCACATTCGTAGTATCTTTAGTAGATGATTTTTACCTAGTGATGTTTAAGGACTAAAAGGTGTTAGCACAATTCACACGTGCCCACAAGATGTCAACTAGAGTAGGTGAATCATGGGAGTTATGGCTTCCACCGTCCACATTCCATGTTTTCCATTGTTGATCGTGTTCATAAGGAAGAGTGGAGGTAACATGACGATGCAATTCAAATGACACCCAGCTAGTGCTCCCGTGAACGTAATTCTTGACACTAGGGGAGACGACACTTTTATAGGCTGCGACTTTGTCCGACAGGTTGGCTTGAAGTACGAGCCATCAAATGGCACAATTGCTGTCAATGACAAGCGTACGATAACCGTGATTGGTATTTGCAAAGCGATACATTGTATTCAACGGTACACACAGAGTGTCATGTTGAAGGTACTCAACCTTCTTAACCCATTTGATGTGGTGCTAGACAATCAATAGCTTCATGAAAAGAAGGCTCTAATGTGCTTTGAATCAAAGCGTTTGATCCTTTGAAAGGGACAGTGTCGCTCTACGTTGATCTCAGTAACGATTTATCATCAACCCGACTAATATTCCATGCCAGCTTGTCAACAACGTAGGTCAAGAGATGTATTTGACAAGTTTATTGATACCTCATGGCTCAGCTATAGAACTTGGAGAACTACGTAAAGGAAGAGACGCCACAAGAGAAACAATCCATATTGGCGGTGTTCTTGGTTGCTTTCCAAGACTCACCAGCAGGGCATCCACCAGAATGACACATGACCAAACAATTTTTCTTGAACCGGAGGCGACTTCTCCGTTCAGTCCCATACATCACCTTAGTCTAGTAGAAAGGCGAGAGTCCGAACACCAAATCAAAAAGTACCTTGCAAAAGTATGGATCCAGCTAAGTAGCTTGCCGTATGATGCGCCGATCCATTTTGTGAACAAAAGGATGGTGGTTTACGCATGTGCTTGGATTACAAAGCATTGAACAAGTTTGACTGTGAAAAATCAATTCCCTTTATCGCAGTTTGAGGACCTTTTTAGGCAAACCCAAGGGGCAAAAGTATGTTTGTCCTTGGATTTTTCTCAAGGGTACCATCAAATCCGCATCACGAAAAGGTGATGTACCCAAATCCATCTTTTGAACGCACATGGGACACTTTCAGTTTCAAGTGTTATGCTTTGGGCTTACAAATGTCTCGGCAACTGTCGAAGGAGAAATGAACCAAATGTTTGCCAAGTAGCTCAGACAGTTTGTCTTGGTTTATTTGGAAGACATCCCTGTTTCCTCCAAGTCAATGGAAGTGCACATAGAACATATGCGCAAAGTCCTCGCAGTCCTTTGGGAATACATGTTCTATGCAAAAGTGAGCAAGTGCAAGTTTTCACAAGATGAGCTCGAATACCTTCAACACATTGTTAGTCAGTAGAGCATCTGTGTCGACCCACGAAAGGTCCAAGCCGTTGTAGACTGGCATCGCCCAGACAATATGGGGCAAATTTGGTCTTTCCTTGGCCTTGCAAACTACTTTTGACAGTTTATGCAAAGGTATTCGACCTTGGTAGCACTGCTATCCAGGCTCACGTAAAAAGACGTGCATAAGGAATGGACAGCTGATAAAGAGAACGCTTTTCTCAAAGTCAAAGAGCTGCTATCCATAGCACCCATCCTAGCCCTTCTAGATCTATCGCAACGAAGGGCGGTTTGATGTGATCCGTTGATAGTAGGACTCGAAGCCATCCTCATGTAGAGTGGTCATAAAATTGCGTATGAGAGCTCAGAGCTCATGCTCGCAGAAATCCGGTACACGACTGGGGATCAAGAGCTTCTTGCAGTACCGTACAAATCTTTGATTTGGTGGTCAACAAGAATTTCAACCCTGTAATTCAGATTCTTGATTGTTGTTAATCGATTCTCTATTTGAAAAACAAACAAAACAAGTCCTAACCGTAGCCTTGATTCCGATGTTTGGCCCATTTTTACCTTTGTTGCCCTAATCTACGGCTCGCCTCCAGCGTCGAGCACTGTCAAAAATTGTTGCGGGTCTCAAGCACTGGCCGAAGCCAACGTGTCTTCCGCGTCAATGGGAGAAAAAATCACGGAATGTGGCAGATCCACGTAACACTCGCTTGAATTCAGCGGACGTGACCCAATTTCTTTTTTTCTTTCAACTCACCACACATCAGGGTTGAGGGAAGTATTTTTGCTTTGTCATAAAAGAACAATATGTGTTCCCATAACCAGATACATGAATTTTTATACAAAAAAAGGATTCATATCAAAATCAAAGATTAGTACGGTAGTACACGCTTTCCAGATGTGGCCTTGCTACCTTGAGGGTGCTGAAGGGGATGTGACGGTCGTGACCGACCATAATCCAAACGCAACCAAACCAGTCGAGACAAAAAACGCATCAGAGCAAATAAATGAGCCAATTCTGGATCACATAGGAACATCGGCCAATACACATCAATGTGGCCGAACCACTAAGCCGAAAGCCGGTTGAAGTTAAAGCAACCACCAAGGTCGGTAGGCGTTTTATGGCACTTGCAACAGTAATAGTAGAATCACCAGATCCCTTGCACATATGTGGCAACCACCATGAGAGTTTATCCATTACAACGGCTCTGTAAACATGATCCGGATGGGATACAGTATGGATTCTTGGTTTGAAGACTCTCAAAGTTTAGACAAGTACGACCTGGTGGATGCCGCGAGAATATTTTGACACGAAGAATAAGTTGTTGTGCCAAACTCCAGAAACTTTCAAGCAAACATTATCTCCCAATTCCATGACCCGCCGGTCGCAGGTCATGTTGGACCTCAAAAGACCGGACAAGTGCTCTCGGACCACTATCGATGGCCAGGATAGAGTGTTGATGTCCGTAAGTATTGCATGACATGCGACCCATGTCTTCAAAACAAGGCTAGTAACAAAAAGCCTGTTGGACTCCTCTAACACCTTCCCATTCTTGGGACTTCATGAGAGTGCATCAGCATGGACTTCATTACTAGTCTTCCAAACACGGCCTGTGGCCAAGATGCAATTCTAATGGTTGTGGATCTTTTGACATAGATCAAACACTTCATTCCTACAACCACTGACATGAGCGTGAAGGAGACCGCTCATCAATTCTTTGAGGGTTTCATGCAGTACCATAGCATGCCGTTGCGCATAATCTCCAATAGAGATCCAAAATTTGAAAGTAAGTTCTGCGAATAGATGGACGAGTACTTCGGCTGTGAATCGCAAATCTGAACGTTGTTTCACCCTCAAACTAAAGGATAAACAGAGCCCATCAATTGCACTCTCAAACAAATACTCCACATGTACATGGACCATGCCATGCATGACTGTGACAAATTCCTAGCACCAGCAGAGCTTTTGGTGAATAACTCAGTGAACAAGTCTACACACTTCACACCGTTTGTGTTCAAAAGTGGTTGGCATCAAGTGGTGCCCTCTTCATTGTTGAAGAGTAGGAATACAGGAGGCTAGGTTCCTTTGGCTCAAGCTTTTTTTGAGTGCATAGACTCCTTGTTCTTGACGGAGAAGGGTCACCTTCAAGCTACTCGGCAACAGCAAAAAGCATATGTCAAAGAAAGTCACCATGAGGTCTCGTTTGACATCATTGACAAAGTTTTGCCTAGCACTAAGGATCTTCTACTCAAGTCCCCAGGGGCACGAAAACTTCTACCTAAGTGGATTGGGTCATTTCTCATCGTTGCACGTATTTTGCCAGTGGCATATGGATTCTTGCTTCCACCGAGTGTGAAGATACATGTCGTGTTTCATGTGAGCCTGTTACCTTCATACAGGGCTTGTGGAACCGTTCTGCCACCACCGGCATTCCTTGCTGTCGATGGCCAATATGAGGTTCAGCGCCTACTTCAACACCAAGAGTGTACTCTCCGATCAGGGGTTGTTGGAGAATACCTTATTCATTGGACCGGGTGTGGACATGAACATAACTCATGGGAGCTCGAGTCTTGATTGCCCACAAGGGTGGTTAACGAGTACGAGAGCAAGCTGGCAGCTCGCACAGACCAACGCGTTTCAGGGGGCACCACCTAAATGCGGAAAAAGTGAGCAACATTCCCGCAAGGCAGCATTCATGGACTGCAACCATGGGAGGTTGGGGACTCCCAACATGGTTGTCGCGCACACGCTCCAGCCTAAAGGGTGGAGGCCGCTAGCCATGTTAACTGACAAGTTGCAGCTTAGGTCCAAGTGCCATGCACGTGCTCATGTTTAGGTAGTGATTGGACATATTATTTTTCTTTCACAATGTTCATGACTCACTCACAAACAATCCTACTTCTTGTTCATGAACCAGGATGGTTCATGACAACTAGACAGGAATGTAGCAAGAAGGCCGGTTCGGCCCTCCCTCCTTGCTGAAGCGAGGGGTGGTTACACACCACCCCTCGCGTCAACCAAGGCTGGCCGGCGGCCAGCACTTTGCTCACCGCTGGCTAGCTCCCAGTCGGTCGGTTGGTCAGCCGGTGGCTTGCCAAGAGACCGGCCAGTCACCACCCGGCTAGCCGCCAGCCGCCGATCGTGGCCTCAGCCCAATCGACGGCTGACGGGCCACAAGGCCTCGAGGGTGAGGGCTCGTGGCCTTGCTCCCTGCCCCCCCCTTGCCCCCCTTGCAAACGAGTGAGCGAGGACGAGGGATATGGGGAGCGAGGGTGAGAGCGAGGATTAGATAAGCGCACGAGAGAAGTCGGTGAAAAATCACCAATCGTGCCTTATACGCAATGATTTTGCACGTCAAAAACGACACTCAAGTTAGTCTATGACAAACTATGGGTTTTAAAACCGGAAAACTCATGTGACTACAGGAGTTTGAGGTATAAACCCCCGGTTTGGGTCCTAAAACCAAATGTAAGGTTAAAAACTGAAATGGACCTCCATAGACTCAAAATATTCGAGTCTCCCTGCTCTGGGTCATTGATGATGATTGCCCCTTAATCGTGCAAAGGGGGTAACCCCTGACACAGACTGAGAACGCCATTTTGCAAACTCCAACGACGACTTCGGAGCAGGAGCTGGAGACTCGACACCTTTCATTTGATAAGGATGAAAATGCATTCATCGTTTCAAATTGCATCGTGAATCACATCAACTTTGAGTTTCATTAATTGTGTAAGAGCATGAACTCACTAACTAAAATAATTCATAATATAGAGTGATACAAGAAAACTGATGTAGAAATCTAATCACAGTTAGTTATGTATGATGTTTCATGTTTGTTAATGCATCGTTTTCCATACTTGGAAAATGTTAATGTCTTTTGTTCAGACTACGCTTTTGGTATTTTTTATTATAATTGCAAAATAACACATGTTGAATTATGTTTCATGTTCTAGTTCTAGTGTTACACGTTTAATTATGATCCTTAATTGACAAGGCCAAGAGTAAAAACAATTAGGGTATCTACTCCTTGAGCCATCGAGGCTAATCATTGAGATGCTAAGGACCATTGCTCAAACGACATGGCACCAATTTTGCTACACTCCCTTACTACATGAGTGAATTGCCCTTGGCATCAGTATTTTTTAGGTGAACCTTAATGCTCTGGTACCAATTTTGATGCTCAAGAAGGAATCCCAGGAATGTTCCTAGGCCCATTAGGAGAAAATCATAATCATGGTGGATGTGTGATCCCGAAGCCACTGATTTTGACTACCCATAAACCCCTACACGATTCTCTTGGCACTCATTGCACCACATTTGGGGTGTTCACTTCATCATGGAGGACGTGATCATTCTTCATTTCAACATGAAGCTTGATAAAAAACGTTTCATGATGGTGCACTCCACACATCAATAAAGTTTGATAGATTGTTTTGTTTTTTGAAGTACTTACAATTGTCCTTTAAGAAAATGTCGTGCTTACCTATGGGTTTCATACTTGAGTTAAGTTTGCTTTGCTTAGGATACCGTTGAGCTCATTCACTTGAAGTTTTTGATATTGTTTGTAGAGGATATTCCCCTTATTTCTGTTTAGATAAGGTAACGTGTTTATACTTTTTCCATAACAATTTTTTTGATGTAGAGCATGATGAGAAATGTGTCATAGATAATAGGGCACTTTTTTGTTGGAATTTTAAATCACGACGAGGATTTTTTCATTCTGTAATGTCACAAAGTGGTTTTCTTTTTTCTATTCGTCATATTCATATGGTCTAACTTTTGGTTCCTATGGAAAAAATTCCATCCTTCTTGCATATACACTCGAATTTTTTATGTTCAATTTGACAAATTTTGGTCTCAATCTGTATGATGTTGTAGAAGAATTCAATTTTTTGAGATAACCCTAGCAATTCTGTTTTTATAACTGTGCTTTAGGCCTGTTTTTGAGGTATAACATGGTTTAGCACTGCTTTGAAACCTAAATGAGGATAAATTCAAGCTTCGTGTGGACGAGGGGAATGCATTTGTTCTGTTATCGGGTTCCGTGCTCTTTCCCTGATAGTGGTTACTATGAAGGATCTTCACCCTTGGGAAACCCTTTTCATTCTAAAGCTTCAACTTTGTTTTTAGCGCATACTAATCTGTGTTCGTTGCTTTTGGTTGTTTGCTCGTTGTTTTTTGCTGCAACAATGCATAATGTTTACAGAAAGTACTTTCTCTTTCATGTTTTTGCGTTGTGGGTACATGCACTTAAACAAATGATACACATGTCTCTCTCTTTGAGTGCTTTGGGCAAATGACGATGTTAGCCATTACTTGTTATGGTTTCAACATGTTTGCAAATCCAACCATGCTGGGTAATCACTACTCCCTGATGGAACCGGACCACGCCATTAAGTGTCTCGTCTCATTGGTAGGGATGTGGAACAAAACCCCACCAGAGCCCACTTAGAAGGTCGATGCGTTGTTCGAATTACAGGTACAATATGCGTTGTGATTTTGAAGTTTTGAAATCTGGAGGCATCTGGGGATGCGAACGCGGGAAGATGGGAACCGACGGGCAGGTCGCAACCCGTATTAACCAAGGTGAGATCCATAAACATCTCAACCGCATGCTCGAGAAACGGACGGTCGAACGACGCGCGGCAAACTGATTTTTTTCATGCTGGACTGCCTTGACCGAGAATAACCCGATTAGCCGCCATCATGAAAGGTAGCGATGATGACACGTATGGATGGCAAACGCTGTTCTGAAAACCACTCACCGATCGCTTCCATCCGCCTCTGGATCTTCCCCGCCATCCAGCGGTGTTGGTGGCAAGCTGCTGCCTGCTGTGTTCGAGCTAAACTATTTTTCTTTACAGGCTATGCTTTTGAGGTCTGGCTGAATTGTTCTCGTTTTTAGTGGAACATGTAGTTTATTTGAACCATTGGAAAGACATCGAGGCTGGCGCCATCTGCGAAGCGTTGGGAGACAATGCGTGGTGGGCCCCAACATTGCCAGCCAGCCAGCCCAAGCGACAAAATCACCACTGCCTGGAGAGACCTATGTGAAGTTCCGAAATCTACAAACGGGAAATTTGTGCACCGCCATACCTCGCCCGAGACGCTATGCCAGCTACTAGCTAAAATTTTGAATTTCACCTAACGGGCGTTGACTTGGAGCATTTTCGCCACGTACCCGAATTCGCCTCGGAAATCAGGATAGAAAAAGCATTTTAAGAAAACCCCCTCGTAACATACGGGAGTTTGGGGTTTTATTAAGGTTCGGGCACCTCCCAGGCCCCGCGGTAGCGGGGCCTGGGAGGTTCCCTTTCAACGCAGGCGGAGTTTAGTCTCCCAAAACGACTCGCACTTGCAAAACAATATTCTATTAAACTCGAAAGTGACCTGATATCCGGTGAAAATACTGACAGTCAACGGTAGATAGCATATTTTCCCGAGTCGGCTATGGCGTCGCGCATAACCGCCCATCTACAAAATAGTTTGTAATTGGTGTTAGCTGGGCAGCAATCTAGGCCGGTGGCGAACGTGGCCGGAAGTGGCCATCTACGTCACAAGGACTCCGTGAGGGTTGCGACATGTGAGACACATTGTGAAGGTTTTGCGGCTTTGTTCATGTGAATCACTTAGTTATACCAGCGGGCGGCTCGGGGTTCTCATAAGACCAAAATTAACGACTTTCATGCGACAATCGGCGGTTACGGAGGTGTTTCTCTGTTTGAATGTTTGAAGTTCGGACATGCAAAAGGGTGGTTGTCGTGTGCAACGCCGCAAACAATGGCTCGTGGAGAAGGTGCTTCGTTACAAAGTAGGATGTGTTGAACGTGGGAACTAGACATTGGGGTTCAAAGCTTGCTATTGACATGACGACACACATAGACGAAATAATTAGTCTTAATATTTATTTTGAAGGGCAAGATACACGAGACAAGATTATGTAGGTATTCGTTTGACTGCTTAGTCAATCAACTTTGTGGGCATGGTAGACAAATTAGTCCACCACCTAGACTTGTAGTTTGAAATGCAAACTATCTTAGTTGATTTTGGAACTCCACCCTGAATTTTAATCATTTTCCATAATATGTGGCAAGAAATTTGTGCATAAAAAGTTCCGTTCCACACGTACATAAGTCCCTTAACTTAGGGAGTGGGCATTTCTATCGGCGTGATGACCTCAAAGTTTTCACGCCAATTGGCATATGCCATTTTGGCCACCTATCGTGACCTCCGCTGTTCCGTTTGAGAAGAATCTGACTCCTTTGACCACTCTCTATAATGGACGATAGAAGTGTTGTGGACTATATCGATGTTCTAATATTGTTCAATCAACTTCTCAGCGGCAGTGGATCTTCGTAAAACTACGCCTTGATTTTCTTGGAGACCCCGGAATTCACGATGGAGCCTCTCACAACAATCACTCATGGCGCGACCTCGCACACGTTGCTCTGCTCTGGCATCAAGGACCCAACAAATGCCTCATTCTCATTCTCGATAGTGTATATATGTGCTCGAATCACATTACACTTATCATCAAAGTACACTTCCTCCTTGATATAGGTTATACAATAGTTCTAAATCCTCAAATCATCTTTTGTCCTACGCCTTATCTTTGTCGACCACCCACAGTCCGCTTGGCGTAACACTTCATAGCGGAGCGGAATGGTGCTCATGGGGCAACCAACACATAAACTACCTGGCAACAACCTCACACGAGTTTTCAATGTATCCCCGCCATTCAGGAGATTATATACTTTGCAACGAAAATAGTAAACAGAGTGAGCGCCATCAATGACAAGAAGCAGTCGTCAACAAATACTGAAATGATGGGTGTTCGCGAACACGCAAACATCAACACATTCTAAGCGAACTATAACACACGAGCATTCGTGACCAACCCGGTGATTGACCCTCAGGCTTTGCAAGTCCTTCGTCTACGTCGTTTCCCCTCCGTATGACACTTGGCGCGATGGGAGGCACCGATTGATTAGTGCAAATCAATGAACACCTGTACTAAAAGTCATCATGATTCGAGAGCCTAAATACCCATCTGTCCCAACAACTCAACATGGTAATGGAGTAGCTTCAAAATCCTCGTACGTGCAAAGTAGAGCTCACCAATAAGCAACTCTCAAGTGAACCCCATGGTTGACCGGCACTCCTTGGGCTGTTTAATTCTACAAAATCCAAGGGACCAATGGTCATGATGTGGTTGACGAGTTTGGATTACTTCACCACTATTAGAGTCACCAACGACAAGAAACCTTATCTCACGGCCTCGCTTTATGTGGCACGGCATTAAGTTGGAGATGTAATATGGAGACCATTCAATACTAGTAGGAGATCAGTGGAGCCAGCTCAATGGTTCAACCGACCTCTCTCACATTATCGTCCATGTGTATATTACCTCCAAAGCATATCACTCCGACGTGACACTAGTGTCTTACACAACCAAGATCGTGGGTGACTTTACGTGCGCTATCCTTGCTCGTTTTCGGAGTATGAAGGAGAAGTCTAATGCGTAATATAGCCTTGAAAGTTTGTGTCACCAACTTTGCTTGGCACAATATACTGGGCGGTTCCCCAACATCATCGCCAACAGTGACCTCGGCCTCGAAGAAAAACGTGTCTTTGACAGAACAACGGCCTCAAGTGATACATTCAATGAGTAATTGCCATTTTTTGCATCCACGATGACCTTCCACAGATAATCACAATAGTCGATTTCATTAATAGTGCGGACAACAATACTTGGATGTATAAATCCAATCACATGCAACCCTGAAGCAAAGACTCTCACCGTGGCAGAAGAAACATATCGTCGATGGAATCCTCCTCCACGATAGAGATTGACACTGACAATCAATGCAGTTAACGGCTGTACCGAACTTGTGGGAGGCCAGGTCAAATATTGCGAGCATCGGGAAACCAAAAGGGGGGGGCAGAGTGGTATAGGAAAAAAAGGAGTCTATAAATGTTAAAGGCCATCAATAGAGAACGAGGCTCCTATCTAGTCGGAACAATTCTTTGCCAACGAATCGTCTACCTGAGTGGCTCTTAACAGGCAAGGGTTCCCAAAATCGTACAGGTGATGTTACGAGTACAAACGGAATGTTGTAAGAGACGCGAAAGAGTTTTGCCGGTATTGGATGGAAGAGCTTCTCACAGTTTTATGAGCAACAACATGGTTCAAGGCCTGGATTTGTAGTCTGATCAAGGATTTTTGTAAGGATGTATCATCGATGGGTGATTGTGCATCCATCGACCTCGTAGACCACTCCAGGTGCAAATTAGAGATCTACATTACTTCACGGTGTAGAGAAAATGGCCAATGAGCAACCACAAAGTCATCCACAGACAAGATTTATTCTACGAGCATAATCTGCATGTAAACTATAGCAACGGATTGGACTACATCAGCATTTTTGGCACAAAACAATACCGGACTATGGTAGAATAACACACAATGCACCAGCACTGACATGAGTGAAAACAATAGAGGAAGCTTTGACATGCACAGAACTCCATTTGATGAGTCTAGATGTGGCTAAGAGGTACTTGAAGCACGGAGCCGAAGCGTTGCTAATCCACGTGGAGGAAAGAGAAGTAGAAGAAATTCCAACTTTAGAGATAACAATGTTGGCCTGGACACCTTGGAAGTTCGCAATAGTATCTCATGAGTTTGTAACACTCATCCAGGAGTTTGAAGGGGTTTCTCCCAACGCATAGCGGCCTCTATAATGAAACATCAGCCATCACATACACCTGTAATCGGCTATGTAAAAGTGGTGAAGGGGAATTACTTGGTGAGCAATCACGAGCTGACCGAACTCCAGAAGCAACTGAGTAAAATACCCATTCAGGGGTTCATCAAACCTTCCATTTCACCAGACACGACACTTGTAGTGTTTACAAATATAATGAATCTAAGGAGATATGGATGTGCATGGACTATGAAGCGTTGAACAATATCACCATCAAGAACTGCTACTTGCTTCCGTAAGCAAACAAACTTGTCGACTAACTTTGTTAGGCCTAAATTCTTAGCAAAAGTGATATACGCATCGGCTGTAATCAAACCCGCGTACCTGGTGAGGACATAGAAAAATCATTGGTTTAAAACAGATAAGGAAACTTTCAGTCCATGATCATACTATTTGGACTCACAAATGCCCATGTATCATTCCAAGCAATGGTTAACGTAAAATCTTTCTATATCTCGATAGCTTTATCATTTTGTACCTCGAAAACATCATTATATGGAGACACTTCCTACAGGAACACAATAGATGTATGTGAAACATTGTCGGGGTATTGCAAAAGAGTTTTTTCATGGAGGACCCTCTAGAAGTCCAACTTGGATCACCGTTTCATCGAGTTCTTTGGCCATTTCAATAGCGGTGGAGAGATCACCATGGACCCAGAAAATGGTGAGGGAAATCGCTGTTTGGCTGACGTTGATAAATGTTTGAGACATCCAAGCACTTGTTGGCTTCAAAAACTAGCATCATCGATATGTAAGTGACAGTACAAAACTCACAAAGTGGAATTGGGCAACAGTAAACAGGAAGCATTCAACTCTTTGAGAAATTCTTTAACCTCACCGCCAGCCTTCTGCTTGGCACATCTAACAGTGGACTCAATCATTGCCACTGATGCATCCGATTGAGCTATTGGAGCCGTTCTCCTCCAAGACAACGATGGTGGATAACAACCAGCCACGTTTGTACCAAGAAAGTTGCACGAGATAGAACACGACTGCGTGATACATGAGAAAGAAATTCCGGTGGTTGCAACATCTTAAAAAAATGTTGGTTCCACTATTAATGTTGAAGATACATCGTTTTCATCAAACACCATGCCTTAATACTTAACCAAATCTGAATTGTCGAAAGACTCTTGGGCGGAGTTCCTCGACTCCAACGTCAACTATGACATCGAGCACCGGCATGGTAAAACTAATTCGGCAGACACTGTAAGCCGATGGCCATATTTGACGGCCCAAATCAACATGTTGCTCATCAAGTGACACATGTGCCTCGCAATGTTGCCCACGAGGAGTTCAACATGTATGACAAGACAAGGTTGTGGTTTGACGGCTCTTGCTAGCGATTGTGATTTACTCATCACGTTCTTATTCCACCACCCTACTACACTTTAGTTTTGGAGTGTTGACTGTATGCATTGTTCAGTTTGATGAAAAGTTTACAACTTTGCATTGTGTCCATGTACCCTTTATTTCATCGTAAAAGTAGGCTCGTAACTTTAAATTCGATGACAGGTATGGTTCAATTTCCCCATTTCGGTGAATGCCTTAAGCCAAGCGAGCGTGCCTCCTCATCAAGCTTGGCTATCTCCAAGCTTGAGGATGAGGTTGTTTCGCACTTCGAGCTCATGAAGTGCCAAAATCAGGCAAAATAATACTTAGCATGTATTATTTTGCACGTGAAACAGAAGCAACCAGAACCAATGGATAAAGGATCCTAGTTTGCAAGAACAGATTAGTGAAGAGTAGTATGTTTAATTCGAATTTTGAACATTGAAATTATTTTGAAATGTTTAACTTTTGTGCAAAATCCACTTTCGATGAATTTCATCCAAGGTACAAACCGTTAAATTCAAGATCAACGTACAATATGGTAGTGAGGAGCTACAAATATTGCTATTGGAGGAATGCTACAACACCGGTCTAGATGGACATTTCTGTAGGGATAAGACGTCCAAATCGTAGAACATTGATCAAAGACAAATATCTCATTGCACGAGGCTAATCGATCTACTCCAACAACAACCCGTTTTGACGGAGCCGTGGGTTGACATGAACATGGATTTTGTGGATGAATCACCGACCACTCTAAAGAGTTATGATGCCATCCTCGTCCCGTTGGACATGTTTTAATGTTTGTCACATTATAATCTGACGACAATCACCATCACCACCAAAGGAATTGTGCAGTTCTTTTTAAATCAGATCATGCGGTTGTACAATATGTCACGTACCATCATCAGCGACAGATACGGCTTCTCCTCTAGCCGTTTCTGGTACACAGCGATGTAACATTATGGGAGTCGGTTCTAGCCATGAACGGTGTTCCATCTTCAAACTAACAAGAGAACAAAGTGGACCGATCAAACCCCTGAACAACTTCTCCGCACATTATGTGAGCTACACGATACCAAAAGGACAGGCAAAACACCGACAGCCAAACTTGCATACACACCCACCACCTCCATCACAATCGGTCAAATCCCTTTGAATTGGTATACAAAAAACTTCTCATTAAACCGGTTGGATTTCAAAGCCATGGCAACATCCCTACGATTGGCATCTACCATAATGACTTCGCAAGAGTTTGGGAGACAACACAACAGACCCTTGCAAAGACACAAGATGATATGAAGAGAGCCGCCGACAGCCGTTATAGGAACAACATGTGCAATTTTGGCGTCTGCATCCTCCTCTACTTGCTAAATATCAAACTCCGATGACAAAACTTTGCATAACTGAAACTTTGTTGGTTGGGATGGTTTGAGATCAACCAAATGCAAATCCTTGTTGTTTCTTGACTTTGCCTGCCTGACAGCAAGGCGATTCATCTTGTCATCCATCGTAGCAAGGCCAAGCACTACCGCGATCCTTCTATAAACTTCCTCAGCATGAACATCGTACCTCCTTCCCCTGTACAAGTGGATGGAGATATGGAGTAAGTAAATGAAGACAATCTTGGACATCGATTTTTTTGTGAAAGTGACAGAGTATCTGGTCAAGTGGCATGAATATGATTCCAAGGACAACAGATGGGAACCTCATCGTCTACTGAGTCAACTACCAAGCATGGCTACTACATGGATTGGTTTGGGCTGGGCCATGTGCCCATCGTCCATGGCACCGTCATGCGCTCTTGGAGCATCGCCAGGGCAATTCATCACCTCCGCAACACATACCGCCTCCCACATCAGCCGTCCGTCAAGGAGAAGTTGGCACCATCCACGGTCTGTTGATGCTACAAGAATGGTTCTACAAGGTTACAGTCAATCTTCGTTTCGACCCTAAATTGCTCGCCGGAGACGCCCATCGAGGAAGCTGCAAAAAATGATTCGCGCACAAAGGACAGCCGTGGACGGAAGTCCCACTTCTACGAGCACCCCAAACTCAAGAATGAAATTGTGAAGTTCCCGATCCGCATGCGCGAAGCCAGCACACCCCTCTCTAGGATCACAATTTTCAAGAAGGTTCAGGTGATTTTGAAGGAGCGAGGCGTACAGACGATCGACGGCAAGGATGTCACGCAGCTTTTTTGTCCCAGTTGGTACCACAAGTTTGTTGCGGACGAACTCGCGTGGTCATGGCGGTGCGGTACGATAGCTTTGCAAAAGCTTTCAGATGATCGGGAGTAACGAGTCAAATCAATGTTGAAGAGGGCTGCGTTTCTCATCGGCGTGAACCGCATCCACGATTTCTTTGTCGTGTATGCGGATCACACCGGTGTGCACCTCGTCCCGGCACCGCGGTACACCTACGCTTCGAAGGGGTGGAAGGAGGCGAGGGTGTGCAGGGAAAAAAGACGAGCAATAGGTCACGACCATCATCGCTTCTTCCCTTGACGGCAAGACACTATCGCTGTAAGTGATTTGGACAGGCAAGACGAATGCATTCCATCCTCGAGGCAAGAGCAACGACTTCGTGTTGTGCAACCTCGGATGTCACTTCACTCACACACCCAACCATTGGATGAGCGTGGAAACCACTGAGGAGTGGTTCCACATGATCCTCAAAACCCTACTTTATTGACAGGTGCAAGCACCAGCGTCTCTCACCAAAGCATGCAGGACTTCTGCTGATTCTTGATGCATGGTGTCCGCATGCCACCAATTCCTTCCAGTCATGGGTCGTAGAATGGTTCTCGTTGGTTGGGCTTTCGTGCATCCCCGCGGGATGTACATTGAAGTTACAGCCAATGGACGTGGGTCTACAGCATCCATTCAATACAGATGTGTCCACCACGTACAGCTCGTGGATGGGAGAGCACCTATTCCAGAGTGACAACATCAACCTTGGCATGCGCCGCATCAGGGATGCCGCCGCTGGCTAGATGATGCGTGGATGGGGGCACCTTCGCACGAACAGCCAACTTGTCCACAGCGCGTGGTCTAAGAGTGGCGTTACCAAGTGCTACAAACCGACATTTGCGTCCGCAGCGGCTGCGGAATACTTGAAGTTCATGTGTGAAGTAGAGATGCGGGGATATGAGGTTAATGATTGTTGCTTGATGTGAGTCTGCCATGGTACTAGTCTATTTCTTGTGTCAGGAAATCTTTTCTTTACTATCTTCTCTCTCTCTCTCTCTCTCACACACACACACACATACATTTGCTTTGACTCACGATCTCGCAACTTGTCTTGTCCACTTGCATGCCTAATCCCTCGCACGGCACTCCACACAAGTAACGGTGAAAACCAACAAACAAAATCAACAGACACGAGCAAATCTCATAAGAATTAGTTTTGTACAACAATTATAGCACGTAGTTTATCCAACTTCTAAACAAGTACAATGACTTACCACCAATGAATAATTTGCATTCGTTTTAGCAAAACAACCAACTAAATAAATGAATTATTTGTCTGCCAATAACTGTTTGATAACAAAATCAAAGATCAGTAGGGAATATACTTGGACTTAGTTTATCAGAACAACCACTCATTGTTACGTCTGTGGCGTACACTAGTCACTAGACCTCACGAGTGGGAATTTATGTCCTTATATTTATGGCCCACCATGCCTCGACCACAACTGTTTTACGTCCATTGGTCAACGTGCCGATCACAAGGAATGTGACAAATTCCACCATTTTCCATAATGGTCAACAGGATAGTCGCAAACTGTATCAATATATTGATTTTTTCTTTGACTTCTTGATGGCACTTGACTTATACATAATCGTGCCTTCCCATTCTTGAAGCCTACCAACTTCACACCGGAGATTCCCTTGGCGACCACTCACAGTGCGACCTTGCACACGTTGCTCGGCTTGAGCCCCGAGGACCCAACATATGCATCATGGAGATTCTTGTATTTTTGCTCAATTGTTTGACAATTATTATCAAAGTACACTTAATACTAAAAGAATTGTATCCATTTGTTCAAATCCCTCCTACCGTCCACCGTTGTGCATCTCACCCCCATGAAGCACACACCTTTTGCCTGGCATAACACTTTGTATCAGAGTGCAACAACACTTAACTAGAACAGATCAGAGGGACAGCCGACGCTTTCACTATTATGTGACAACCTTGCACGAGACATCGTCGCACCTCCACCCATAAGACGTGTACAAACTTCACAACAAGAACGGTGAATAGAGCGAGCACACCCAACAACAAGTAGTAGTAACCGGCAAAGACTCTACCAAAGCAAGATCAACAACACGCAAACAACGATGCTCTTCATATGAATTGGGAAGTAATGAAATCTTTTGCACCAAAAAACACGAAAGCCAACCCGGTGACGGACCCCTTGGTCTAGGCAAATCATTCACCTTAGCCGTTGCCTACCGAGTGGACACTTGGTGTAAGGAGAGGCAACGGCTGACAAGCCAACATCAACGAAGATTTGTACAGTAAGTTGTTGGAACTTGAGAGCATCAACAACTATCTACGCCAACAACTCAATACGGCAATGGAGGAGCTTTGGAATTATTGTGAACGTAAAACAATGGTCACAGCAGAAGTATTTGTCTCTCGAGTAAACCCTAAACTTGACTGGCACTCCCTTGGTCATTTGATCTGCAAACTCAGAAGGAACGACAGTCGTGATGTGGCTGACAATTTTTGTTGGTGAAATTTGCCATTGCTTGGGTCAACAACGAAAAAAGAAGAAGATTGATCTCAAGACCTTGAATTTCATGCCAATGCATGAATTTGGTGGTCTGGTCTAGAGACCATCCAATGGCAGCAAGAGGCTGGTAGAGCTCAGCCAACAGCTCACGCAATCACTCTCACGTCACTGTCTGCATGCATTCTACCTCTTTAGCAAATCAATCTAATGTGGGACGACCCCTCGACCCCTCCAGAGAGCTGTAACAACTTCGTCGAGGCCACCTTCGTCCGCCTAAAAAATGGATGTGAAATTTGACGCATGGTAAAGGCTTTAACGACTACTTCACAAGTTCATTGAGGCAAAGTACACGGCACATTCATGTAAGACAATCACCAATAGTGACCTCGTCTATTGATAAGCTCTTTTTTTACTATTGATATCCTCAAGCTAGGTATGATTCAAGCAAGTGCCATATCCGACATACAAGACATGTTTTCGCATATGATCATAACTACGCATCAAATCGACAGTGCGTACAAAATGCTTGGATGCAAAAATCCAATGGCTGGAAACCCAAGGGCACAGTTCTTATTGTGGCAGAGGAGAATCACAGTTGGCAAAAACCTCGTCTCCGTTGGAGATTGACACCGTTGATCAACACAGTCAATGGATTTATTGGACTTGTGGGAAGCAAAGGGACAACTTGCATGACCGTCAAAAGTGGCAGTAGCAGAAAAAAGGAGGGAAAGCCGTAGAGAAAACAAGGACTCATGAACCTGAAAAGGACAGGATTTGACACGGAGGCTGCTCTCGTGTCAAGAATTGCTGTGCTGACCAATCTCCCATCTGAGGGGCTCATGTTGTCACATACGAGAGTTCCTGAGATGGCAAAGTTTGACGAGGGGTACAGGGAGGACCAACAAGTGACACTGCTACAAGTACAATAGAGGGGTAGAGTAGTGCCAAAACTATAGGATGGAGGATCTTAATTCAGTTTTATAAGTAACAGCATGGTTCATAAGCTCGGTATGCAGACCAAACTACAGGTGTTTGAAGTGGAAACTGTTGATGAATAACTGCAGATCTATCAAATTTACAAACCTCTAGAAAATGTAAGGATGGCATGTGCACAAAATAACGACATGGGAAAGTTTTCCAACGAGCGACCACAAAGGCATATTTGAACGAGATAACATATACGGGCACAATGTGCACGTGGACTGGAGTCATGGATTGGTCTGTGTTAGGATGAATCAAAGAAAGGAACATTTGCCCCTGGTCATTTGGCCCATGACGCAGTGGCGATTATGTGAAGTAACATAGGCGGAAGGATTAGAAGATTTTTTTGGAGCAAAAGAAAGTCAGTCGATATCTTAAGACGTGGCCAAAAGATGTTTGTAACGCAATTCTCAGCCGTGGTAAGCCC
>SZWC01031932.1:0-11480 GCA_023375785.1 Penium margaritaceum | reverse complement strand
GCATCCACCCCCTCCGGCACCTCAAGGTAGATCTCCTTGTCGATGATGCCGTTCAGGAATGCCGTCTTGACATCCATTTGGTGGATCTCCATGTCCTTTGCGGCTGCCACCGCGAGGATCGTCCGGATGCTTGTGAACTTGGCGACGGGCACGAATGTCTCGTCGTAGTGTTCGCCTTTCCGCTGCGCGTACCCCTTTGCCACTAGCCGCGCCTTATACTTCTCCACCTTGCTGTCCTTGGTGAGCTTCACCTTGAACACCCACTTGGAGCTGATCACCTTTGCCCCCTCAGGCCGATCCACCAACTCCCAAGTGCCGTTCTCAGCAAGGGACGCAAGTTCAGATTTTATTGCTTCGCCCCACTGCTGCCCGTCAGGCCGTGCAAGCGCCTCTTGCACAGTTGTTGGCTCCATTGCGACTGCCATCATGCACCGCGCCATGCCGACCCAGCGGCCCGTGCTTGCGTCATACCGCTTCGCCGCATTTCGTTGCCTCCGGCTGCGATGCGGCGACCTTGGCGACGCCGGCTGCTGGTCCTGCTGCTGCTCTGCTGCAACGTTGTCCTCGGCCGCAGGCTCCCCCGCGTCGGCTGCTGCATCCTGCGCTCCAGCGGCACCTGCACCTGTTGCATTGCCCTGCTGCACTCCAGCACCGTCATTCTCCGAAGACCCCTCATCGACCTCTGCAGCCGCCGGCTCCTCCTCACGCTCAAGGAGTAAGAACCACTCCACCTGCTTTGGAGAGTGCGCTGCGTCAATGTTGTTGTTGCTGCTGCAGTAGCTCTGAGGCTCATCAAACGTGACGTCGCGGCTCGTGATGACGTCCTGCGTCCGTGGATCAAAGAGGCGGTACGCCTTGAGCGCACTCTCGTATCCAACGAACGCGTACGCCTTTGCACGCGGGTCCAGTTTGGAGTCTTTTCTTTGTGCGGCCTGCACCAACGCATGCGCCTTGCACCCGAACGCCTTCAGGTGCGCCACGCTTGGTTTGCGCCCGCTCCAAGCCTCCTGCGGCGTCTTCCAACCGCCCTTCCCTTTCAGCACTGCTGTTGGGGTGAGGTTGGTGATGTAGCATGTCGTACTCACGGCCTCGGCCCATAGGCTCCATGGCAGTTTAGCATCCACGAGCATCGTCCGCGCCATGGTGAGTAGCGTTTGGTTCGCATGCTCAGCCACGCCATTAGACTAAGGCGTGTACAAAGTGGTCGGCTGCCACTCAATCCCCTGCTCCTTCAGCCACCCTCCGCAGCCCACATACTCGCCGCCATTGTCGCTGTGTAGCGCTCTGACCTTGCGGCCAGTCTGCCTCTCCACCGCTGCGACGTACTTCTTCAGCCTGTCCAGCACATCGCTCTTCTGCTTCATGAAGTAGACATAGAGTTTTCTGCAGCAATCGTCGATGAAGGTGACGAAGTACCGCGCGCCCCCAATGGACGGCGTCTTGATCGGTCCGCACACATCACTGTGCACGACCTCGAGCAGGTTGTCGGCCCGCCGCTGTCCGTCTTCAAACGGCTTGCGCTTCGCCTTGCCCACGATGCAAGGCTCGCACTTGTGCTCTGCGGAATCTGCTGCTGTGTCTGCTACATCGGTGATGTTGAGGCCGCGAACCATGTCGCGCTTCGCCATCTCTTGCACGACTGCGGGCGACGAGTGCCCCAGCCGCCGATGCCACAGTATCAGGTCTACTCCCCCGCCTTTAGCGAGGTTGACAACGCGTGCTGGCGGGTCTGCTGCGTCTGTTGCCGAGGGGATGACCTTGGTCTCAACGATGTAGAGGCCTCCCTCGCGCTTTGCTTCGAGTACAACCTCGCCGCCGCCGTCCATCCGCACGAATGCACCTTTCCTACGGAAGAGCACTTCATACCCCTTGTCTGTCAAGCGGCTCACACTCAAAATGTCAGCTAGGCCGGGGACATGTTGCACATTTTGGATAACACATTGCGCCTTTTTACCACCAACCACCACCTCTATGTCCACATCACCTTGGCCGGCCGCAGGTTCGACCTTGTCGTTCGCGACCACCATGGACTTGGCAGACTTGGTGTAGTTGATGAACCCCAACTTCTCAACTTGGGTATGCTCCTCCGCACCTGAGTCGAGGCACCGCCGGTTGGCGCCCTTCAGGTCGTGGTTCCTCGTGCCGTTGAGGAGCGCCTTCTTGCCTTTGGCGCCTTNTCCTGCGGAAGAGCACTTCATACCCCTTGTCTGTCAAGCGGCTCACACTCAAAATGTCAGCCAGGCCGGGGACATGTTGCACATTTTGGATAACACATTGCGCCTTTTTACCACCAACCACCACCTCTATGTCCACATCACCTTGGCCGGCCGCAGGTTCGACCTTGTCGTTCGCGACCACCATGGACTTGGCAGACTTGGTGTAGTTGATGAACCCCAACTTCTCAACTTGGGTATGCTCCTCCGCACCTGAGTCGAGGCACCGCCGGTTAGCGCCCTTCAGGTCGTGGTTCCTCGTGCCGTTAAGGAGCTCCTTCTTGCCTTTGGCGCCTTTGCCGCCGGCCTGCGCCTCCTCCGGACACTCCTTGGCCCAATGGCCCTTCTTGCCACAGTTATGGTATGCACCCCTCTTGGCGCCCTTCTTGCCACCGGCCTTACCGCCGCCTCGCTTGCCGCTGCTGCTACCATCTTGCGTTTTGGTGACCAGGGCAGTTGAGGAGGACGAGGTCTCGCCACCGCTCCGACGGTGCACCTCGTTGCGGATGTACTCGGCGACTGCGCCGTAGGTGAGTTTATTCTCCTCCCAACCTCCCAGCACGGTGATGAGAGGACCCCAACTGTCGGGTAGAGCCATGAGGAGCGCCATCGCCTGCATCTTTGTGTCAATCTTCCACCCCACATCATTGCATTGAGAGGCAAGAGACTCAATCTACTGCATGGCGCAAATGACATCCTCACCCTCCTCGATCCTCACCGTCAAGAGTCGCTTCATTGCGAAGATCTCGATGGCTAGGGATGTTGATTGGTGAATGAAGCATAGCATCTTCCACGCGTCGGTTGCCAGCTCGCAGCCATGGATATAGCCCCACTGAGATTCATGCAGCGCCGACAAGAGGAGCATCAGCGCCTCCGTGTTCTTCTTCGCGAAGGCCTTCTTCTCCTCGTCCGTTGCGCTCGCATCTTGAACCTCCGTGCCCTTCATAAGCTCCAGCAGTCCCTTGTGCGCAAGGTAGATCTCAAAATACCACCGCCACAGCCCAAATCCAGGGCCACCCATGTACTTTTGGATGGGCGAGGACTCCGGCTTCTGCGCCATGTCGAACGTCTGTGAAGGATAGTCTTAGAGTGCGACAGCAACGTCGCCCGGAGCGACACTCCCGTGCGTTGCGGAAGCCGTGAACGTCTTGGTAGGCAGGTCAGGGCTGTGGGCCCATAACCCTTTGTCAGGAATGCTGTCCTGGCATGCCCTCAACTGCCTAAGTGTGCACGGCTTCTTAATGCAAAGAGACTTCCAAGAGAGGTGTGTGCTTTGGGTCGCCACAACACCAAGTGAGCAGAGTTCTGGCAGAACACAGATTGCGTAAACTGAGAAAGGCTGAAAATCATTAATGGTTAGTTATTTTGGTGAGATTACATCAGATTCTTATAGTCTGTGATCTAAACTTTCCAACGCATCCAAGCACGCCCAAAACGGAGCAGTAGAGCCCCTGCTACGGCCGTCGAAGTAACCCTTGGTGGAGCCGCCCACCATGCCTTGCACGCTAGGCAGCGGGAGGCGCTTCAACGATGACCCGTCGGAACGCCTTTCCTCGCCCAGAAGTCAAGGAGAAGCTCATCCTGGTCAAGGAGGTCCCCCTGGTCACTTCGTTCATGCCCCTGGTGCATTTGGAGCTCGTTGGAGACGAACTCGGACCACCGCGGTGGAATAATCCCGTCACCAATGACGGAGACCCAGATTCCACCCGCCAACCACCCGAACTTCTGATGGGGCTAACTTTCTGCATTCTCAACCAAATCGAGCAACTGAAAGCTCGAAACCGCATGGCAAAATCCAGGGAGTCCAAATCTGCAATCAGATNCGGGAGGCGCTTCGACGATGACCCGTCGGAGCGCCTTTCCTCGCCCAGAAGTCAAGGAGAAGTTCATCCTGGTCAAGGAGGTCCCCCTGGTCACTTCGTTCATGCCCCTGGTGCATTTGGAGCTCGTTGGAGACGAACTCGGACCACCGCGGTGGAATAATCCCGTCACCAATGACGGAGACCCAGATTCCACCCGCCAACCACCCGAACTTCTGATGGGGCTAACTTTCTGCATTCTCAACCAAATTGAGCAACTGAAGGCTCTAAACCGCATGGAAAACTCCAGGGAGTCCAAATCTGCAGTCAGATCGGACATCCAACCACTTTTCAGTGGTCGAACCAGGAAAACGGCATCCATGGCAGGGGCACTTTGTGACAGACGCCACCAGAGGTGTTGTGTGGGAGGAAGCCAACCATGGCTCACCTTCGCACATTTGGCTGCGTTGCAGCCAAATGTGCAAAGGTGAGCCATGGTTGGAAGGGGCAAGGCAAGTTTGACCCACGAACTCCTTGGTGCATCTTCGTCAGGCACGAGAGGGGGAGCAAGGCGTACTGGCTCTTTGACCCATGGAGGCAGAAGATCATGAAGAGTCACAACGTCACATTCGACGAGGCCAGTTGTTGGACAGACAAGGATGCGGGTCTCTCCAAGCGTGGGGAGTGGGTACCACTCCTTAAGAGGGAGACACCGGAGGACGTAAGAGAGGGTGATGTCCCATCACCTCAAGCCGGTGGGAACCATCCAGAGGATGGGGGAGTGGCTAATTTTCATTCAGCCAAGTCGGACAATGAGTCTGAAGCGCCAGCAGCAGTGGAGCTGAACAAAAAGGCAAGGAGTGAGCTCGCATCTCCATGGTCCCTGAGAGAGGGACAGCAGTCCAGCAGTGCGAGTGGCACCGTGAGGGGGTAGCAGCAGCAACAAGAGCAGTAGCAGCAGGAGCAGCAGCCCCAGAGAAACGAACGCGCAAGGAGGACAACAAACAGGCACGATGCCACAGAGGGCATCTGGACCAGGTTTGCTCAAGCGTTCTTTGTGCAAGAGGAGCCAGATTCCTTCAAGGAGGCGTTGTAGTGGAAGGATGGGGCTAAGTGGGAGGGGGATATTAAATTTGAGCTTGCCTCCCATGAAGAGAACGACACTTGGGAGCTGATTCACAAGCCAATTGACGCGAAAATCATCGGCTCCAAGTGGATCTTCAAGAAGAAGCTCACCAAGTAGGGCAAGGCAGAGTGGTACAAGGCGCGGCTGGCCGGGAAGGGGTACGCCCAGTGGAAGGGTGAACACAACAATGAAACCACCGGTGGCGAGGTTTGCGTCCATCCACTCCATCCTCTCAGTGGCGGCGGTGCGTGACTACAAATACCATCAAATGGATGTAAGAACTCTATTCGTCAATGGCGACCTGGACAAGGAGGTGTACATGGAGGTGCCGGAGGGGGTGGACATGCCACAGGTGAAGGTATGCCGGCTTTGCAAGGCGCTCTACGGGCTGAAGCAAGCACCACTCATGTGGTACTTGAAAATGGATGGCTTCATGGCCGAGCCTTGCTTCAAGCGCTGCGAGGCGGATCACAACGTGTACGTGCAGAAGCAGCCAGGGTTTTACCACATCGTGGTTTTTTACGTGGATGATCTCATCCTTGTGTCATCGGACATGGAGGAATTGGTGAACCTAAAGTGGCTGCTTGAAGGTCGGTTCAAAATGACCAACATGGGAGAGCTCGAGTACTACCTTGGCGTCGCCATCAAGAGGGACTGCAAGGCACGCACGCTCAAGATGGAGTAAGCAAAAAAAATGCAAGAGGTGCTCCGGTGCTATAACATGGAGGAGTCCAACCCCATCGGCACACCCATGACCACCACATTTGAGATGAGCTCAAGCATGGGCCTGAGTATGGATGAGGAGAAGAAGGAGATGGCAAGTGTCCCATACCAGTCCGTGATGGAGAGCATCATGTACGCCATGGTGGCGACGCGGCTTGACCTGGCCTTTGCAGAGAGCCAAGTGAGTCGTTATGTTGCAGAGCCCAGGCCCCTACATTGGCAAGCGGTGAAACGGATCCTCCGGATTCTCAAGACAAAAAAAACAGTCGTGGCTCGTGTTTGGAGGGGGAGCACGTGACAACTCCCTCAAGTTGGTCAGCTACTCTGATGCTGACTGGGCTGGTGGTGTGGATGACAGAAAATCAATGTCGGGGTAAGTGTTTGCGCTTGGTGGTACATCAATTTTATGGGCAAGAAGGAAGTCTGACTGTATGGCACTTTCTAGCACCAAAGCAGAGTACATCGTGCTTGCAGAACCCAAAAAGGGGACGGTGTGGCTGCGGCGGCTGCTAAAGGAGATCGAGGTGCCACAAAAGAAGCCGACGGTACTCAATGTGAACAACATGAGTTCCATAAGCCTAACCCAGAACCCGGTGCTGCAAAGGAGGACCAAGCACATCGAGATCCGGCATCACTATGCGTGATATTTGATGGTGAAGGGAGATGCAACTATTGTAAATTGTGGTACAAAGCGTATGCTTGCCGACGCCATGACCAAGGCATAGCCCAAGGACAGGCACGATGCAAGTTGCATGGAGCTCGGTCTGCGCTATAAGGTTTGAACTGCTATAGGTTCCAAGGACAGGGCATCAAGGGTTCGGTGCAAGGGGGAGATTGTTGACATGGTATGCCCCTTGCCATAAGTGCCGTTGATCGTACTCCCTGGTTCGACCACTAGGGAGTGTTCAAACACCTGATCTGAATTTTGATGTGAATTCCTTGGATTTTTCCAATATGGAGCTTTGAATTGCTCAATTTGAGTGAGTATTCAGAAAGTTAGCCTAACCCGAAGGTCGGGTGTTTGGTGGATGGAATTTGGTACCCGGCATGGGTGGCAGGATAATCCACGGCCAGTGATCCGAGTTTGTCTCCAACGAGCTCCAAATGCACCTGAGCCATGAATGAACTGACTAGAGGGACGTCCTTGACCAGGTGACCTTCTCCTTGACTTCTGGGCGGGGAAAGGCACTTCGAAGGGTCATCGTCGAAGCGCCTCCCTTTGCCTAGCGTGCAAGGCAAGGTGGGCGGCTCCACCAAGGGTTACTTTGACGGCTTTAGCAGGGGCTCTACTCCGATTTGGGCGAGCTTGGATGCATTGGAAAGCTTAGATCACAGTCTATAAGGATCTCATGTAATATCATTATACTAAGTAACAACGTGTTTTGAATCAGATGTACTGAATACGGGGTGTTCTGCCCACTGACATCCATGATACTTGTGCTCCACAGTCTTCACCAAAGGTGTCCATTGGCTGCCCCAAACATTGATAACATGAACCAGTGAGAGCTAGGCATCCTTGAGGGTACTTCCACACCCACTAGTCCCAACAAGAGGCTGTGACCCCAAACGTAGCTCAAGAATGCGCTCCTTGAAGGCATGAAACTCTTCCTCTCATGTATTATTCTCTTTATCCTCGTCATCCTAAGTGTTAACCTATGGAGAAAGGGTGGTGAGGTGGCATTTTTGTATAGGGCGTGCACTACTGAACGGATGGTGCAGCTCTAGCAGGTCTTCTTGATATTTGCTGTGAGGCCCCTGAACGACCCTTGAGTAACTCCACAATCTCCTGCAATGCGACAGACTCACACTGCCCCTAGCGGTGCATCTCATCCTATGTCTGAGGAATCGTATGGATGGCAAGTGACTACGACCATGGACTCATGATGCTAGAAGAGGACAAGGAGAGGTCTCCTAGACCATTCTCCTTTTCACAGACTTGTGCCATTGGTGTTGCTCAGTATGGATCCAAACGTCAACATTGTCAGAACCAAGAACATATGGTGTTTCACAATGAGATGTATTACTAGCAACAATTGATCTTTAAGCCAAAACTTCAGCAAAGTGTTGGTGATGATGTCATCATCCATAGTGATGATGTCAACATGAAAGTTGTCCAAATGAAGCAAATTTTAGAGCGATGATGATAAAAGGGTAAGAAACATCTCGCTTTTTTTCTCAACCTGAAATTTGAAAGGAATCTAGATTGCAGGGCAATTTTTTGTTTCGTGGATTCCATAGGACATGAGCTGATACAGGAGTAGATGCAATGGACATGTTATTACAAGAGCTTTTCAATGGATCATTTTATGCTGAAAATGGTGGTCACATGAGGCAGTTGTGCTCTCTCACGTCCGGTGGGTGGTAGGTGCGACCTGATGAAGCTTCTAGGAAGCTTCATGGACCCCCTTAGCAACATGATGTGCACCATCTGCTACTGGATGGAGTTGGGCAGACCTCTACTGTCTTGTGGTAATGGCGTGGTACTGCGGTTGCAAGGGTGTATGCACTGCTGCAATCAGCTCCGACGGGTCACCGTGGCTTAACGAGTCCTCCCAGGACCGTGACTTTAGTTGTGACTCTCACTGCTGTTGCCGTTTTTGTGTCGTTGCTGTGCAGCTCAACAAGTGATGCCTTGCCACTCTGTTGCCATGAGAATCTGTTGGGAAGCTCCCTAGTTTTGCTGCCACTGACATGGCGACACTGTCTAATCAGCTGATGTATGAACAAGCAAGTAGGTGCATTGAACAATGAGGGTTAGGGTAGGGAGATGTGCAAAGTTCCATAAGCTCCAATAGCTTAGTAATGCAGAGAAAAATGAAAACTGACAAGCACAGAGTAAATATCTTCCGCAGTGCATGGCAGGCAACACAGGCAACAGTGTCTGTTTGTCCTAAAACATGCCCAAACCCACTATTTTAACATAACCCTATGCACAATCATCTTAACATAACACCATCTAAAAGTAGAGATGCAAAATTTCAAGTGGGAAGCTACAACTGGCAACATGCAACGGTCCGACATTGATGGGTGGACACACAATGGAAAACATGAAATTCGGGCTCAAGAGCCAGTCCACACAGCAAACTCTACCAACTATCGAAAAATGACAGGGCACCCCAGAAAGTACCCCGGACCATGTGATAGCTGTCTGGCAGTTGCTGGTGGAGCCACCACCCATCGGTGCTCCAGCGTAAGCTGGGTTTGCATCAGGCATCAGGACGAGAATGGACACAACTGAGTGGTCACAGTAAGCTATACTGACCGACGGGGATGACTCACATCACAACAGAAGAAACTTTCTAGAATTTGGAATTTGAACTCCAAAGATGACGACTGTTCCCTTGAGTTTCCAAGCCTTCTTCCTCCCACAGTGTGCACTGAGCCTAGACGCAGCCAGAAAACCCATTGACCATGGGAAAATAGCATTGTTCTGTTGGGATTCAACCTTGTGACCTGCCCGACATTGATTAACCAGTGGATTACCAAAGCTTCAAGGGCAACAGTGCATGTGTTGAGCCAAAATAGGAAATTAACATCTTAGAGAAGTTCCGCCATAGAAGGCATAAGGTTAACTACGGATAACCTAAAACTTACGGATATCATAGAAAGACTCCAAATTTGGCTTACATGGTGATGCAATCAAAGGCAGCCCTCAGGGATGTGATCAAGCTCACCAAGAGCCGCTACGCAGGACCAATTGTATGTGAGAGACAAGTTGTAGGCTGCAGAGCAAAAAATACGGAAGCGTGTGGAGTTGTGGCAAATGGCTGCTTTAACTCATGGATGAGAGAGGACATTAGCACAGATTTCTAACAAGCCTAAGTAAGTCTCATTTGGCACATGGAGCTGGAAGAACCACTCTGTCAAAGTTCACCTCCTAGCACACTCCTAGCCTAGCAGGATGAACGGCAGTCACACCCTCACACAAGAGAATTACCATCCCTGCCATGTGCACTACCAATAATCTTGGTAGGGACCTTCCTTAAAGCTCTCTGAAGGTCTTCCTGCCGCCTTTCTACCTTGAAGGCCGCTCCAAACCTCCCTGGCCAATAATCGTGTCCGTCGTTGGTGCTGATAGTGCAGGAGGTGTCACTTGAACCGGACCCATTGCCACCAAACCTTGAAAATCCATATCTCCCTCAAAGGGACTCCGAATCGAGTTTCTTAAAGTGCTACAGAACCAGAAAAACATCCTCTATTCACTGTTTTGGTTACTTTTTGCACCCCATATCCAACACATGCAAAGTGCTTGTAGGGAATAGAAAAGGCTGGACTAGGGAAATGCCCTCAGTCCATGCCAAATAATGAAGAAATGCCATCAGTTTGAAAATCTATGAAACCGTACCCCCAATCCAAAACATAATAAAAAATGAGAAGGACCTTGTAAATTAATGACAGAATGTCCCAAGCTTGCCTCTAACCACATCTTCAATGTGAATTTTGCATCAACCCAATGTTGGATGCATACAACGATGGAAAGCTGACATCAACTTTTCCAAGGAATAATCACTAACCCTGTTTTTTAGGATTTTGTGAGTTTTCACAGGGGGAGGCATGCGATTTGCAAGGGGGTTCCGAGACTCGATGCATGTAAAGGAGCATATTGGGCTTCACCCCACGGGCTCCAGTAGACCATTGGGCCATGCAGGCTTAGCGGTCCTTTCCGATGGAGACAACCAACATCTGAAAACTCCATTCTCTGAGCTGCCAAATAGCATGCTCATAATGCAGATCATGCTTGCAAGGAAAGAAGCTTGGCAACTCCAATCTTCAAGGTGTACCATTCACAGTGACCTTTGGACCAGTTGCCATAGCTCGCCCACGTGCCAAGACGCTTGATGACTGCTTTGACAGCATCAGCCTCAGTTGGCGTGTCCTCATGTGCACTTTGGAGTTTTCTCAGTGACTACGACCCGGGGTCCATTTTCTCAGTGGTGATATCTGGCCTAATTCCACTATACCCACTGTTTGGGCCTCTGAGTTTTCTCCTGGCCAATTTTTCACTTTTCACAACAGATTCATACATTACCCACTTTTCTTGGAGAGCAGAGATCATGCACACCGCGCCCACATTTGGGAGGAAATACACGCTAAACAAGCTGACGGGAAATTATGCTGCATAAGTGTATACAACATCTATCCTATTTAAAATTTTAATGTTTTGAAGAAACTTTTCATTGAGTATGAAACTGGGGCAGGTTTTGCATTCCAGAGACATGACATTTACTGTACTTTAAGACATGTGGTTGTGTTTTTTATGTACAAGGAACAGGGGGTTTGGTTTGTGCCCCGTTTAGTTTTTTCCCCTTGTACATATGGCTGCAGATCCTTCATGTACGTCACCATCACTTGACCTTGCCCGACCACGGTCATGTGTTGTGTTCCTTGGATTAGAAAGCAAGGAAAAAAGCATCCAGTGACTACATAAAACAAAAACACGGTAACGGGCTGGCTGTCGGCACCCAACCAGCCCGCCGACTACCTGTTCAGCTAATATGAATATGTATATGTACATGTATATGTATATGTATATGTATATGTATATGTATATGTATATGTATATGTATATGTATATGTATATGTATATGTATATGTATATGTATATGTATATGTATATGT
>SZWC01031929.1:5932-21773 GCA_023375785.1 Penium margaritaceum | reverse complement strand
AGGGTCCGCACACGTCGGTGTGAATGAGGTCAAGGGCTGATTCTGCGCGGCGACCATTGTGCTCAAAGCGCGTTCGCTTGGTCTTGCCTTGGAGGCAAGGTTCACACAGGCTGCCACATCCAACCGCTTCCTTCTTGCAACCATCCATGCCACGGACCAGCTGTTGTTGCTGGATGACTTGGAGTGTGCTGTTTGCCACATGCCCAAAGCGTCTATGCCACAGATCAGCGTCTTCGTCTTTTGCGGCAGAGGATGCTTTTTCAGTTTTCGTTGGTGTGCTCTCCTGCGTGGGTGTCGAGACCACTGCCTCCGCTGCACCCGCATGGCCCTCCTTTTCCGAGCTCTTTGCTGCCGTTGTCTGCAGTACGTAGAGTCCGTCAACCCGTGGAACCTGTGCCACGAGATCTTTGTTGGCGTAGAGGACCTTGATGTCTTCGTTCCTGGCGATGACCGCCTTCTTCTGCGTGAACACCACCGTCATGTCGTTGTCCGTTATTTTTGACACGGACAGAAGGTTTGCCGCAAAGGAGGGCATGTAGACCACGTCACGTAGCCGTAGATCCTTCTCCGCACCATTGAGGCTGATGCTCACCAGCTTGTCACCCACGCCCTTTGCGTTCACGACGCTACCGTTTGCGCATCTGAACCGCCGATCGGTGGGGCCGATGGAGACAAATCCAGCCTGGTCGTTGCTAGAGTGATGATCGGTGCCGGAGTCAAGCCCAAAAGCTCCTGGCCTGAGCAGCGCCGCTCCTTTTTCTGGAGGCGTGCTCTGTGCCATCATGTTGGTAGCTTCTTTGCCACCCTTTTTGTTGCCTTTGTTCCCACCGCTTCCGCTGTCTTCCTTCTTTGGCGANAACTGCCATCTCCAAAGGGGGAAGTCAATCCCCTCAAAAATGGGGATTCCTCCCAAGGGTCCAAGACCTTGCGGCAGTGACATAGCACTCACATTTGCTCCAGTGGTCTGCCCTGTGGTAGCCACTGTTGAGTTTGAGGACTGCCCTGCGGCAGTCCCCACTCCTCCTGATGGGTCAACCATTTTTGTTGCCCTTATCTGCTTCCCACGTCTCTGCTGCGTTGAGGCCGATGTAGGCTGATGTTAGCTGATGTCTGCTACCGGTTTTAGGATGCAGATCCGTTGCTTACCCCTTCAGCCGATGTTCACCTGCAGACAGAGAAGATATCTACACCAACACACCCAGGGTCTTGCCACCAAGGGCAGAGCTTGTCCTGGTTGGGACTCAAGGGTCGTGCCTCCAAGGGCAGAGCTTTTCCTTGGTCCCTGTGTGCTGAGTGCAGACCAAGCCGTTGAAGTTGATGAAGCTGATGGAGCTGATGGAGCTGATGGAGCCGGCGTGCGCACCTGGAGAGAGCGTACCAGAGTTGAGCGAAGCGTGCCTTACAACTGGTCAGTGTGGGCCCATAACCCTTTGTCAACCGGCCTGAGGCAAACGGGCTAGAAAACAGGGCCGACACAATAGCACCTGCCGTCCGCTCCTAGTATTTCAGCTAGGAGAAGATATCACCCTCAGGATCACGGTTCCACACTGAGCAGTTCCTAGGCAATCACTTGCTAGCAACTGTGTCCACTTAACACTTGGTCACTTTCGCGCGAGGTGCCTGTCAAAGACTAACTCCTGGGGCTTAGACCAACCAGTGTCTTCTTTATACTGTTCCTTAGTTGGACAACTCTGTGAAGAGCATCTAAGGCCATATTGTGTAATTAGAATGAGGAATGAGCCTGGTACATATAGTCCTAGGCCTGGCTTCTAAGGTGTGTGGGCAGTGACACTTTTGGGGTGGTCACTCCAAACCACCTCACCAGTCCGCCAATTGGCGCATCCACTGACCGCCAAGTGGCGCACTCTCCTCATGCATGGAGAAATGTCTAAGAAACTTCCCCTGTGCTAGAAGGTCAAAAAACCTCCTGCGCACATCAAGGCTCGATCGCAGGACCTGTTGTCCCTAAGTCCAACATGCTATCCGTTGCGCTACACTTCTGGTGTCTCGCTTGGACTTGCACCACGAACAAGGTTTGGGGGACTTACTCCAAGGGAGCAGTGCATGCCCAACCTGTCCGTCAACCCATAGCAGTGGCCATGGGGCATAGAAGAACAACAATCTCTCCCTTGCACCGTAGGCCACCTGCTGTGGTAGTTTTCTTCGGCATGAACCTGTAGCTCTAGGTTGTGTTTGTGCATGTCAGTTTTCTTGGTCTTTAGTTCTCATCTCTTGCATCCACCATGCCGACTCCTCGAGCACCTGCAACATGCAAGTCGCTGTCTAGNCTTTGTCAACCGGCCTGAGGCAAACGGACTAGAAAACAGGGCCGACACAATAGCACCTGCCGTCCGCTCCTAGCATTTCAGCTAGGAGAAGATATCACCCTCAGGATCACGGTTCCACACTGAGCAGTTCCTAGGCAATCACTTGCTAGCAACTGTGTCCACTTAACACTTGGTCACTTTCGCGCGAGGTGCTAGTCAAAGACTAACTCCTGGGGCTTAGACCAACCAGTGTCTTCTTTATACTGTTCCTTAGTTGGACAACTCTGTGAGGAGCATCTAAGGCCAGATTGTGTAATTAGAATGAGGAATGAGCCTGGTACATATAGTCCTAGGCCTGGCTTCTAAGGTGTGTGGGCAGTGACACTTTTGGGGTGGTCACTCCAAACCACCTCACCAGTCCGCCAATTGGCGCATCCACTGACCGCCAAGTGGCGCACTCTCCTCATGCATGGAGAAATGTCTAAGAAACTTCCCCTGTGCTAGAAGGTCAAAAAACCTCCTGCGCACATCAAGGCTCGATCGCAGGACCTGTTGTCCCTAAGTCCAACATGCTATCCGTTGCGCTACACTTCTGGTGTCTCGCTTGGACTTGCACCACGAACAAGGTTTGGGGGACTTACTCCAAGGGAGCAGTGCATGCCCAACCTGTCCGTCAACCCATAGCAGTGGCCATGGGGCATAGAAGAACAACATTTACTCCCCCTTCATGTGTCCAATCTTCTTGCAATAAACATACTCAACTGTAGGACGTGATCATGCGTTCTAGCCGTACGCGCTACGCTTGTTGGTGTTTGGTGAGGACTGGACAAACAACTGGGTGGACGTAGACTTCTTGGTGGACTGGCCATTCTACGAGGACTCAGGGGAAGATACGACAGTGCTCACACCCTGGTAAGTTGCAGTGGACATCATTCTCTCCTTCTCTCTTGTGAGATGTTGGTCACATTGCTCAGTCAGAAGCATTTTGGGAACAAATGCTTCTGTGAGCTCTACTTCATGCTTGAACTTTAGTACCTTCCGAATGTTGTCCTAGTCCCAAGTCTGTCCGTTGAGGAGAAAGGTCGCTAATACGGGTTCAGAAACAGGGGCATCTGTCGCAACAAGTTGATTGCAAAGTGACTTGGCCTTGTTGATGTTGGACTCGATGTTATTGAAGTTGTTGAGGTTGATGTGTGACAGTTCTGTCAGGAGATGGGATTTGAAAGTTGAGTCACCGGACATGTAATTCCTGAGTATGTAGAACCACGCTTGCCGAGCTGGCTTAGGAGTCTCCTCATTCACTTGTTTGGCCTACTGGATGCGAGGAGTTACATGGTCATCCGGCACCATGAAAGTAGCTCGGGTGAAGTACGTGAATTATGCCACCAAGCTAGACAATGACCCTGGGGGCAGAGGCGTGTTGTAGCCATAGAAGAACTTCCAGATGCCATAAACATGGGCCACTTGTTTGAATTTGTGCGCCCACTGTGGAAAGTTCACGGTGTTGAATTTGTCAACCTTGATCTTGTGCAAATGTAGCAAGGCTGGTGCTTGGGGCACACCGTCCTCAAGGCCTTGATATGCTATGCCTTGAACAACCGCTTGTGGAACTGGCACATGGCCTTCTATAGCAGTTTGCTTCACATGTTTTGGTATAGCAGCTCCCACATGAATTGGTGCTACTTGTGCCACAAAGGGTTTCTCTACTGGTGCTTGGTGCATTTGTTGGTAGTGTGCCACTTGTGGCACCATCAGAGTAGGTTGTGGCTGTTGAGCTAGAAACGGTTGTGGCTGTTGAGCCACAAACGGTTGTGGCATGCCTCCTTGAGGTGGTGTAGCCGGCTGCACCTGTGGAGACATGGCTGGTTGCACGACTGGAAGAGGGCTTCCTTGAGGCAGATGTGCAGACAATCCTTGTTAGCCCTGTTGCCACTACATCTTTGCCGCTTTTTCTGAAGCTCCTGCTATTGAAGTCATTGTTGCTGAGCCCATGCCAGCTGCTGCTAAAGTTGTATAATTTGGACTGCTTGAGTCGCATGTGATTGTTGTAGTTTATGCGTCTGCGATTCTTGAGCTACATGGGTAAGCTGCTCCTATTGACGCAGGAGCTCTCAAGAGGCAATCTCCTGCCTCAACGCCTCCCTCTCTTGCTCCATAGCTTAACTTGTTGCGGCTTCTTGTTGTGTCATGTTTTGCGCCTACTCAGCCAGTCATTTTGCTTCTGCAGCTTGACGATGTGCGTGGTCTGCGACATGGTGCCCCTGCTCTTGGCCCATGTGCATGCCATGCAAAACACATTGATCATCAAGTGTAAGAGAAGCTAATTGAGCGTTCTCCTCTTCTATGTTTCTTGTGTGTCTATGCAAGTGGAATGCCGCTCACGTGTGTGAAGCGGTGTCACCTCCGCCTCTAGCTGAGTGTTTGTACACAACTAGTGGAGAACGTCTCCAACCCCAACGTAGTCTGCTCCAAGTGCTGCTACCAACTACTAAGAGCACCACCTAGTGCTCTCATACCATGTTGGTTTTGTGAGATAGGTAGCAAGGCCCAGGATCCTTGCTGGTAGGATCTTTGGGAAATTAGCACTGCAGCTTGTATAATACCAGGAGAAAGAAGTGGAAAACTTGCATGGGTGACTGGAATCTTGATGAGTACAAAGTACAACTATGGTGTATGAATTCCTAGACAGGCTAGGCTAGAAGAGCTCCTGGCCCACTGAGGGGAAATGCCTTGCTAGGCCTTGTAGGCCGTTGTGGCAAGGGTCTTAGCGTAGTCTCCAGGTTAACTGGCCTACAGGGAAGCCTCCACCGAGACAGGCAGGCCTTGCCAGTCTTCAAGGGGCCTTGAGGGGATCTCCAACAGAGTCTTGGTCTTGGGCTCCAGAGACAGAGGCTAAAGAAAAGATGGGTAGACTGCTGAGATAGATTGAACTGAAAGGAGATTTGCCTTTTACACATGTGGATCTCACAAGTTGACCACCTGAAGGAGAAGCTTCCTTCAGGTGATTCAGGTCTGTTATCTCTTGTGCCTTGCTTAGGAGAACCTTCCTTCCAACAGAAGCTTCTTGTATTTCAGAGTTGTTACTCGCATCATTGCTGCCCTAGGGAGAAGCCTCCTCCTTGAGGAAGCTTTGTCAAGTCTTCTGGTGAAGATTCACAGAGAGGTTGCTTACTCTTCAATTTTTTCTCTGATGGCCGTTGATCTTGCCATGATGCTACATCAAATCCGTCAATCAGGAGCCTCATGAAGCTTGTACCAGATTGGCCCATGCAAGCAGAAGGATCCAGGTTCCATTCATGTGGCTGATGATGTAGTGTAGGTCTCATGCTCAGGTTGCATGATTCCTACCCAGTCAAGTAGAGGACTCCTTGACTAGGGTAGCTGTGCAATGTTGTGTAGTATGTAGCTACCCTCCCTCCTAGAGCTAACTAGAGGTATGCACAACCCTCTTGCGCATGCCAATACATTATGTTACACACTAGGTCCTTTAGACTGGTTCAAGGCTGGCTGCGAGATTTTTTCAGGCCTTTACAGGAGAAAATTCCCAGTAGACGTGAACTTGGAATTCACCACGAAATCCATAACTTCCTTTACAGTGCTCCGAAAGCAGTGATTTCTTCACCAAATCGAATCTTGAAACCCGCGCAATAATCGCACCTCTCAACACCCTCAAATGTCAAGTGTGCATTGTACGAGTTTAGTGGGGAGTGCATTGTGTGGATAGTGAAAAATGAACACTAGTTCATGTAAGTGTTCCAGATACATTTATCCATTGTTTTGCACCCTTTTGGTTAGACTCCCCAATGCACTCACGGAATACACTATTCAGCATGGGAGAGGGTTGGGGGGAGCAATCGATATGCAGCCCCTTCCCCACATGGATAGTGTATTGTGTAGTGTAGCTAAAGGGCCTGTTTATGAATACACTAGTGTTTTTTCACGCGAACAGCCTACCGATTGACTAGCACCGTTCAATGGGAATCATCGATGGCTTGAGAGGGCAATTTCATTGAGCATAAAGATGTAGTCCCCTCCTCCAAAGTGGATAATGTATTGGACGAGTGTAGCTGGGTGTGTATGGTGTGAACAATGAAAAATGTAGACTAGTGTATGTTGAATTTCCAGATACATTAGTACATTTCATTTGTACCCCCTCAGCTACTCTATCCGATACATGCACCCAATATGCTGTAGACAATTGGGGATGGGTGTGAGGGAGCAATGAAAATGTATCCCCCCTTCCTCCAAACCTTAGCAGTGCATTGGCAAGGTGTAGTGGGCTATGTAGCTGATATACATCTAAAACGTACATGATTGTATTATAGGGAACAACCTATCGACTTACCTGTAACATCAAATCAGGTATACTGATGGCTCACAAGTGCTGTATCCACGATGTTGAATGTTTGGGAACATACACCGGACTGTTCAATGATAGAGATCGATAAATGATATGTGTTAGCCATTGGAGAAATGATTAGACCACAAATGAACCATAGGCATCACTAATAAATGATGCAAATGACATAGAAATCGAGTACCGCCTTCAAGCATAGAAACGTGTGTAGCCGAAATTTGACAGTATCTAGACCCTGGATTGCACAACAGTCAAGATGTTGCACGAGCAGCTACTGGACTATATCACAAGAAGTGGGAGGTATTTTCTGTTTGGACCATCCATGCAAACCTCAAAGCAAGTTTCTTCAGAAATAGTCAAGTTGTTGCAAGAGAAACAACTTGACTATCTCTTGCTTACCAGCCAAACTGTCAACTTTGTAGGAGGATTTCATGAGAAATACTTCTCTCAACTTATGTCGTGGCCGGAATACTTCTTAGTGGTCAGGTAAACTTCAAGACAGTTGTTTGTCTAGGAATGAAATGCAAATGCAATGTTTCCCATGTTCTTGCAGAGAATATGTCATTGTTCACGTCATCATTCAAGTGACAAGTAAAGCAATGTTTTCTAACAATAGTTGTACGTAATTCATGGAAATTTTGTTTTCTGAGAACCTTCTTGTTGTTCCACACACACATAATTTGAGTCATTGCAGGATAGAATCTTTGTGGCAACTCCCAGGAAGAGAGATGTAACCTTCTTTCGTGTTTTTGTTTCACGTGCCCTGTTCATGAAGTATATGATTCGGAGGTGACTAACCACAAATGACATATTGGATGGAAGCTGGTCAATAGTTGCATGTTACTGCCGTACTGTTGTGTGAGTGTCCTCCAGAAATTTCTTGTGAAGTGCATGCCATAGTTGCCTAAAATGGATAGCAACACACCATGGAGGCATAAGATGTAACCAAGGAATAGCTAAGCCGTACCCACTGCGCTTACCGAGTCGTGAGTCACAATGAAAAATGACATCTTGTTGAGGCCAACCATAACCAACACTGCATTGAGACCGAATCTTGTCTTAGGCAAGACGGTGATGAAGTCCATGTATGTGTCGTACCACGGCTGATCAGGTACGGCAAAGGGTTGAAGGAGACACTGGGTAATTTTCTTCCACGCCTCGTGGCATTGACACACATCTCATCTTTGGCAATATTGAATACGGTGGGCCATTGCAAGGAGCGCACCACTGTCTCAAAATCCTTTATAGCAAAGAAATGGACGCTTGGACCACCAGCATGGAACTCCTTTGAAATGAGTTTCCAATGCGCCGAAGCCACGGGAATGACCACAAAATGCGTACTACGACATCACCAACCTCAATGAAGAATTGTCGAGTGTCATGCTTTTTTTACACATCATAACCCTCCCGGAAGAGCTTCACAAGGAGCACTTCCTTATGGAGAGTCAGTAAGGAAATCCACATCACCAAGTTCGGTCATCATTAGAGTGCATCAGTTGGGTTGTTATGACCTGGCTGGAAAACGATCCCTTGGTCAAAATGCGACCCAAGGTACAACATCCAACGTGATTACCCCCGGTTTGGTTTCGGCTGTATCTTGAAATACTTTGCATGGTGGTCTGTGTAGACTAGGGATTTTGGTAGCATGATGTAGAATTTCCACTTCTAGAAGGCTGCAAACACGAAGAGTATTTCCTTGTGATTGGCATGACTTAGACCCACTCCATGTCACTTACACAAGTAGTAACCGACCTTTGCACGACTGGCTATGAACCGTTACAAAAGTCGTATACTAGTATTCCACCAAAGGTGAGATGCATCCTTTGCCATCTCAAACGTTCGGCCACTTTTGGCCATGTGCAAGGCCGGTGCGGAGGCCATAGCCCATCGGGGACGCTCAAATTGTTTTATGCACTACGTCCTCAACTCTACTCACGATGTTTGCGAGTGAGAAAGGAGATAGGTGATGACACTTCTACATAGAAGAGTATGAAGATGCAGTAGCAGTTGCACAAACCAAGGCACACTTGCACATTATGGATACTAAAACACTTTCGCTACTCTTACATGGTGGACAACTTGTGTGGGTCCATAATAATCTGTTAATTGGCAATGTTGTGTCCCACCGCAAATTCAAAATTAGAGAACTCTGCAAAATCATCCTTTCTGAAGATACAAGGCACCTTCCTCACATGCTCATCATGCACCTTCACCGACCTGCTATACAGCATGATGATTTCAAGGTACACCATCACAAAGTCATCCAAAGACGTTTGCAAGATGGTGGTAATAGCTGCCACAGAGTGACCATCACATTGATCAACAAAGAAGGCATCACGAGAAGTTCGTAATGATCGTAGCTGCTGTGGCAGAACTTCTTTTCCACATCATCTTACCTATTGTGGATGTGATGGTAGCCGGATTGGAGGTTGATCCATGTGAAGAAGCGAGCTGCATGGAACAAATCAAAGAGCTCCTCAGCTTGTAGAAGCGGGTTTCAATTCTCGATTGTCAATTCCTTCAATTCCCAGTAGTCCAAAAAAATCTCCACCATCATTTTTTGCACAATTAGGTCGGACACGACATGTGGAGACAATGAGGGATGGATGAAGCCTTTCGCTATGACACGGTCAACGACTTCTTGAGCTCCTGTAGCTGCGCCTTGCTCATGTGATTATTCATGCGAGCAGGAGGTTACACGCCAGATTTGAAGTTGATGCTATCCTCCTCCCCCGTCTTCTCATCGAAGTACACAAACAATTAGTCACAATTTATCCAAGTGTCCGAACTCCTTGAATCGTGAATCTCTCTGAACCTTATGCCCATAAAAAATCTAAGTTACTTTTTTAATGAAAAACGATACCCCGTAAATAAATTAATTCCACATCTCCCCTATTTGTAGCATATCACGCGATCATCCGCATTTTTCAAGTTACCAATAGGTCTCCCAATGGAAGATTGAGGTATTGGATTATAATAAAGGTAAATAATAAGATATTGTTTTGATATGTTATGTAACGAACAGAGAATCTAAACAGTCTGTTATTCACCAATAGAATTGGGTGAAGGTGAAAAGGAGCCTGCAAGAGTGTAGGCAAATTCGACTTTCTCCCTACGTTAATGCGTGTACAACCCCGCCTTGGTGCGTGAATTGTTGCTGTTACTCCTTTCTTTGTAGGCCGCTTTTGTCGTCGCTCATGCGCATGCGTCGATTCGTGTGCTGGCATATCGGCCAGGTGGAGTGAAGTCTTTCCACGGTGGAAAACCAGTGACGAAAGACCGCCGTAGCCACATAGCACGTGTGGTCTGCGCTTTGCAACCGTGGAAATGGGAAACAGGGACGTCCTCGGCATGAAAAAGTTTTGCCTTTGACATGTCACGGATGCCCTTGCTGCTATTGGATCGCATAGATGACAGTGATGTGGAGGAGTATGTGCGCTGGATTCGCACGCTAGATCATGAGAAATGTCCGGCTAACATCCTTCCCCTTTGCTGATTCGGATCGAGGAAGTCACATGGCTAAAAACTCGTTCGAGGGACATGCAAGGACCCGATCAGTGCTGTTCACAAACCGAATCGTTCTCTCTTTCAATGTTTGCGCTTAAAGATACCAAAGCTGCTACATAGACAAAGAAAAAAACCAACTTGTCCATAGCTTTGGCTGGAAACAATGCCATGTTTTGGAGAGGAGGCATGACACTCCTTACATTGGTTTAAATGATCGTAGCTACATATTATGATAGAATCTACCTTCATGCGTACTCACAAGGGATGTGTAGGTGCACTTGTGATTCATTGTCTACTATTTTATGACTAAGTATGTGTGCTAGTCTCTTCGTTCTATCACTTTGGACCGAATTCCATTCTAAAAAATGCTGATACAGAGGTTCCAAGTTAACCACACAATGATAAGAACTTGGAGAAGTTGTGGGGTTGTATTGACATATGGGGTGCTTCTCCACGAAAATTCACTAGTAGAAAAGTTTCCACCTATGATTGACTTTCTTTAAAGGATAGAGTGTGTAAAAGTGTAACATTTTTCACTTTCAGTCAAGAATTCGATGAAATGTGAGGGCCAAATGGATTTTCTAAATCATAAAAAAAAACAACTTAGAACACTAAAAATTCCAGTTAAGAAAATCTTCTCTGCTTATGACTTGTCTTCCTTCCACCGACCATCTCATATCAACTCTCTTTTCAATCAAACTTGTTCTTACTAGTTCTATCTTACCCTTCTCTAGATTATTTAAGTGGCTAAATGCTCTCACCCAGTGTACGTAAAGTGACTTAACGTCATAATAATCAGTGGATTTTAGATTACCGCACAAAAAAGAGTCTATCAAAAGACTAGTTCTTTGATACAAACTCAATGATAGTTTGAAGCCTTCATCGATTAAAACATGATATGGGTTTTTCACCACCTATCCAGTATGAGTAGTAATGCAAAGTTTTAGTTGTAAAAACTTGTTTTTTTACAATATTTGACCATTCATGGTATCGATTAGTGACTTGTTTAAAAAGGCGTGATCACAAAATAATAATTTTGAAATGAAAGTATGATAAAATCTTTCCTTCAAGGTTCAACTAATTGTTTTTTTATGAAGTAAGCAAGTAACTCAACATGAATATGAGCATTATGTTTTATGAATAAACAAACTCATATGGACATGACAAGATCACCGTGTTTTCACATGAATTAGTTGTTTCATCATAAGATTCATGTTTTTAAAGTTCCACGTGATACTCTAACAAACATTTTGGATGTTTGGTTAACACTGAGTTGGTTCGTCAAAATGTGTTCAAAGTTCTTTGATGATGGTTCTGTTTAATGCAATGTGATGCAAGTTCAATGATGATTGGGATATTCCTTAGTGTGTTCCAAGATAGAAGCTATGGGAGAAGGTGTTGGCCAGTGAGGAAAAGAATCTAAGATCACAAAGAGAATGAAACAAAGTTAAATGAAACTAGGATTACATTAGAAAATTTTCTCATTGGAAATTATGCATTAGCATTCTTAGGCTTACAGCCATGGGTTTTTTGTTCCGACATGGCGCTACCTGTCAAAAGTCGCTGGTTGTGTATGCACAATAGTAGATGTATAGGCAAGCTGTAGAGAGATCATGGAGGGTTCATACTAGCCATTCATCATGCTTAATGACGACTTCACATAAATTTATGGATCGCATGGCCTAATTCAGGTATCTTTTAGATATGTGATTGCTTAGGGTGATCTTCTTTCCCCTCTTAGAGGGAAAAGTGGAGCAGGTTAATGCCTTAATTAAATTTGTTTGCGGATTTTGAGGAAGCCAGTGCATTGCTCTCTTTTTCAACCTCTTGAACCTCCGCAATTATGCCATGAAGGTTTTCATCATTAGAGCATAAGTGGTATTTCATATAGCAAGGTGAACACATGTGATCAGTCTAATTATGGAAGCTTCTTCTTCGTTTCAATAGCATGTTTTTTAGTCCTCTTTTATGTTTTTGGCAACAACGATTCCTTAGGGTGCTATGACAATAATGTTAGTGGCATTGCCACTACATGTCCGGTCATCTCTTTAAAAAAAATATTATGTTTTGGACCAATTCACAGAATGACTTGGAAGAGTTTCCCTCAGAGCAGCTCATTTGGCCATGTGAAGTCGTAGGACTATACAAAGGACATTAGACCACTTATATCTTCGATATTCGGGGTACGATCCAGAGTTTCATATGTTGGGGCTGGGGGGATGTAATGTAAGCTTACGTTGTAGAAGTGGTAGGGAAAGAAATGTGAGCCCAAGAAAGGTTTTCTTGAAATGTTTGCAATGATCCTTGGCCATACTCTTCTTGCATAAGGAGGTTAGGTGGGTCATTCTTGATGTTGTGTGTGGCTCGTTATTAGGTAAGATTGCCTCCTTTTTATGTTGGAGTAACATGAAGACCCGTGCACATGGTTGCAAATGCCATTTGTAGGGATGTGGTTTTACGCTTTCACCAACATTGCATCTTTCAGATGAGGGGGGATCGAAGATTTTTGAAGTGTAATGGTTGATGTTCATACATGACGAATTGGCTCATGGATCAAACTATGTATGAATAAGAGTTTTGGGAAGTAAACAAACTAGCAAATATGAATGGTTTTTAAAAACAATTATGTATCACATAATGCCCATTACAAATTTTATTCTATAGGAGGATTGATTATATGAGCCTTCTTCACATGCATTTATGTGGGAACTTAGCTAAAAACGTCTACAAGAAGAAATCTATTTTTTGAGAAAGTTATTGTCAATTGAATGAATTTGAGGTGATCAACCATAACTCTTGACGTTTGCCAAGTTATGAACATGAGTCAAGTTCAAAAGATTTGAGCAAGATAGCCTCAAATATTATGAATAGAATACCATGCCTACACATCAACTTAGGAAAAACTCCATTATTAAGTAAGGGTTTCATTCCAGCTTTGTTATAAGTGGAATATTAAAAAGAAAGAATAATGCAAGAAATCAAATTGTACCATGAAAATTCACTTAACCTAGTATTTGAAGTAATGAACAGGTAGAATTTGAGTCAAATGGTTTTCTGTATTGTCTTCAAACTCGAATTATGGAGAAAACATGCACTTACATAATAAACGCATTATTTTTTCATTAACAATTGTAAAGTAACCTCTTTTACAACGTGCTATTTTAAATTTTTATGCTTTTAATGTCGAGATTCACATTTATTCATATTCTATTGTATGAAAATTTGATAAATATACCTTTCATTTTTTAGTGAAATATAATTCTTAATGATGGGAAAACAACCAAATTACTTGAAAGCGTTGTTTGGAGGAATTCAATTTTTCTTTAGTTAACTTTGTACGTGATCAGGCATGATAGTGAATGGATCGATGAATAAATTCATGCATTATAAGTAAAATTGTTTTTGTTTAGTATAATAAGATTTTTTTTAATAATTTTCCTTCATATTCTATTCTATTTAATTCTTTGTTTTTTTATGAAAGGTAGCATTTAGTTTCAGATGAAGCATAGGAATCATGTTTGGTAGTCTTTTTTTCTTTCAATTTATGTATACAAATTTTAGGTTTGATGTTATGTTTTTTCATCGTGTTTTACAATTCAAACATGCATTGTTATCAACATATGTGTTAAGACTATTGTTAAGGCAGAACTTCATAGCATTAATGTAATGTATTCTTATGTAATTATTTTGGTAGATTCTTGTATGCATTTTTTTTGGATAAGCATTATGATGGGTAGGCTGGATATTGTGAAATTGTGCATAATTTCCACAATATGAAAAATATTTCATTGAAAAGGTTGTGTGTAAATGGGGATTAAGTGATCAACCATTTTTTCATGAGTCATTCTGACTTGAAGTTGAATAAATTGGATAGGAATTTGGGATCATCGGGTCAAAAATTTGATTATTGAGGGTTTTTTACACTTGATGCACAATTTCCAATTGCTCAAAGGCAAGGGACCTATTGAAGGCATTGGGAGAGGCCATCCGTGAGTACATGATCCTTACTTATAATGTGACTCACCTCGATGTGCTACAAGGAATTTGAGTCTTCATCACTCTAATGGAAATGTTACAAATGAAATGGTTTTCTTGGCCTACTTAGCTTTAACAACTGTGTTTTTTTTACCCGGAACCGTCTTTCATCTTGTTTCATCACGGAAAGGAAAAGGAATTGTCTAAACCTATTGGCATGAGTTGTTGATTGCATGCATCTTAAGGGGGTACGAGTGGATGTAGCGAGAAAAATTGGGAGAGCTCAAAACCTTGTATTTTTTGTTTGTGTCGAAACATATCTGTAAATGAAAGTAATGTGACAAGATACTCCAGAGACAAGAACTTTATCTGACCTTGCATGTAAGTCTCAAGTGTCCGAAGGGCGAGGTCAGCCAGATACGTAAGACAAGTTTATGTCGATATCTGGACGACATAGAGCGGACTAAGACATAACAGGCCGAATAGACTATCATCATCAAGAATGGTCCCTTTGTCTTGGCTATTTCATACGAGACATCATTGCGGAAGCCTGGTGGCTCAGCCAGAGGGAAGGTCCACCGTAACCACCTCTGTTCTGGAAATGATGAGCGAGAGAAAAGGCTCGACGCGCCTCATGCGGCGAGGCTTGCGAATCCACCGGGGAGTGGACGCAAGCCCTCGTCTTACCGCGCGCGTGGCTCCGTGCAGCCGTCCACTCCGGGGCAAGGGATTTGAACGCAGGTCGCCGGCTGGGCTCTGCTTTCCGTTCTATGTCGGGGGAGCGAGGCAATTCGATAATGGAGATGTTCGTTGGTTTGTTGGGACTGCGATGGAGAAAACCTTCTGCAAAGTATACTTTCTCGCCCATTTCCGAAATGGCAAGCCATTAAAGTACGATATCGACGTCATACCAAGGACGATGGCATTTCCCGACAACCCGCACCCATCCAGCCGGCCCCCACTTCCTGCCCCCGGGCCCGCTTTCTGCCCTGCAACGGGTCAGGCCGACAGCCTGGCCTCGCCCCAATACGACAAACGGTGAAAATCCAGACCGCGGCCCGGGCGATTAACTGCAGCGGCTGCAGCGAACCGCAAATTTCAACGCCCACATCCACCCCCACCCCACACCCATCCGCCACAGACCGCAACCCCCCTACGACGTCCAACGAACGAGCAGCGACAAGGCGCCCCTCGTACATCGGCTGAACTTTGGGCCGCCTCTCCCGCCGACCAGTGATAAGCACGCAGAAACAGATACAGTTCAAGCCGTTCATCTGGACTCATTCCCGCAGAGACCCTCATGCTGGTGACGAGCGTAGAGACTGCCAGCGACACTCAAAGTTGAGACTGCACACACCGCGCTTCCGGTCGACCACAAGCTGTGGCCCACGACGACCACAAGTCCGCCTGCCTCTCTTGTACTCTTGTCTCAGCTGACCCGGACGAGTCGGGTCGAATCAACGCCCGACAGCCCTACCGAGTATCTCCCCGCCATCGCGCGTCGACCGCTCTCGAACTGAAGTGTGACTGCTGTGCTCCAGCTGCTGCAACCGCAACGCAAGCCCGACATTGCTGGCCTCGGATCTGCTTCAGCCGCCATGGGATTCCGAAGCGCTTGCGAAGCGTCGGCCGCCGTTGTGGAGGTCGCCCGCCACAACGACTGCCACGACGCGTCGCGCGAGCCTCACGGCTCATCCGCAGCCCACCTTGCGTCCCCGCATCGCCAACGTCATCT
>SZWC01031928.1:0-20569 GCA_023375785.1 Penium margaritaceum | reverse complement strand
AAGTACTCCAGGACTGCGTCCGCAAGATTTCCCGGCGAAATCGCTCCATCGACTTGGGGACAGCTGGATTGGAGGCAGCCAGGACCACTTTGAGAAGCGCATGAGAAAGCAAGAGGTAGCCTGGTGTCAATGGCCTGAAATGCTATTCCGGTCTCGTGCACAGGGATTCTCTCATCTGGGGAGTTGCTGGAGCTGTGACAGGAAACTAGAAGATTATTTCCAGACGAAATCCTGATCCCACTGTCTGAAACCCTGGATCTTGAGCTGGGGTCGAAGGTCTCCATCTGCCCAGAGCCGTTGAACACTGGAAGGGAGGACAGTGCGATCCCCATTTGACGATCGGCTGCGGTGGCGAACGGTTCATCTTCGTTGTCAACCATTCCGCCCGGAACGTCTCTGCTAGCCATGATGAACCATGGCGACTCGCAGCTGTCGGTTCTGGAACGTGGCGGGGAGATGCAGCTGCTGCGCGCAAGGCTGCCGGAAGAAGACCTTCGGCAGTCGAGCGTCATTGACGCCGGGAGCACAACCCCCGGAAACAACGCGGATGGTTCGTATAAATCTGGCTGGTAGGAGGGTGACGGGGATGTTTCTGTGTCAAGAAGAATCCTGTCGTCAACGTCAGAATGAACTCCTTGGAACGTCGGTGCGTTATGATGGGGCTGGTCGAAACTGACCCCAGAAGTCCTAGTCGCATCCTGCAGATGTGCTCCAGAAGCAGGAGACTGACCTGCAGGAGGAAGAGCCCACAGTGACAAATTTCCACGCCGAGCGTTGTCCCCGCAGCCATGTGCTTCGTTCAGATTTTCTTGTGGCGTCTCCAGTTGCAGTGATTCACTGAATAGAGTGATGGCGTGAAACCGAAGCTTGGCGTCTGTGACTCACAGACTGTGAGCCTCTCAGAGAGACGAAAGTGGACAGACGGCGGAGAAACCTCAAGGGGCTTGCATCACCGGATACCCGACCTCGGGTATTTGGAGGTGTTCGTGAGCGGCGGGTGCTTCCAGGAGAAGGCTCGTTGGAAGGTGGCGGTGGTGGTGAAAGCCGAGCAGCGCCACCACCACGTTCCACAGTTGGGTTGGGCCTGGTTGAAAGCACTGCTGCTTGGAGCAAGCACGGAAGACGATGGGTGGGTGTCGGAATGTAAAGGTGCGCCAGTCGCTTCGCAGTGGCGGTCGGTGTGTGTTTACGCATATGCTGCTGTACGCCTTCCAGAACGCTGTCAGCAGCAGGCTTCAGCAGACATGGAATCTTCGCTCTCTCAAGTCGAAACATATGTCGAGACTCGAGAGCAAAGAGAGACTTGGCTGCATGAAGGCCAGCGCTGTGCCATGCAGCCGTTGCGGTCATGCCGCTTTGCGCATGACCCGAGCAGTCACGTCCTCTGATTGCACTCTCTACGACCGGACTGCACAGACTGCTCTCCCATTGCAGTGCGGCCTTGTTCACCCGGACCAGAGCCGGACGAATTGGGGGGAGGGACTAGGCATTTCATGCCAATATCAGTCATCTATGGGCCATGGTCAGTCTCAGCGGATTCCATCGCATGTCTTTCGTGCAGCTCCATTGACGTCATGACCAGTCATCATAACATTTCGCCAGCATGGCATGGCATATCATGATGGGTGAGATGAACCTTTCCTTCAGGCTTGGCTCTTTTCGGCATGCATGGTCAACATTCCTAACATATCCCGCGGTTCGGGTAGGCCGTAGATGAGGAGGGTGACGTCATTTTCACTGGCTTCCGAAGATCCCGAGGCAAGAACCGTCATTCTCCTTCACACATCGCACCTGAACACGAGGATTTGGCCCCACTCGAATTCAACAGGTCATCCCGCGAGGGGTCTAGTCCTAGACCCGGCGCAGGATTTAAATAAGGGCAAACTTGTCCGCGGCGACCTGACCAGTCGCCATGACTAGCTACGACGACGACGGGCGGGTATGTATTACAAGAGCCAGGTCCAAAAGATATTTTTCCAAATATGTGACGGTCAGTGATGACTATTAGATTGATCTGGCCAGCTAATCTGACCTCAGCCATACTCCGATGTAACATAAGAGCCTCGAGCTGTAGGCAGCGATGACGACGCGATTGCAACGGACGCGCTGTTTCTGAAAGTTTTCAAATATGCTTTATTCTCTCGTCGAGTTGTCATCAGCTCATTAGCATCGACCATAATATAGAGAAAAGGACCTCCGATCGAACTAGAGGAGAGATGAGACGGTCAGAGCCATCCGCTAAAATTTTTGGGACTCTATAAAGGTGAGACGGCCAATCGAGCCTTGGCGTGAAAACGACCGACCAGCCGTCTAGGTCGGCGCACGGCTCCAACCACCGCTACCAGGACGGAGCTTCCGGTAGGCTAGGAAACCAGGTAGCCTTGAATGCTCTTCCTCCAGACGTACCTGACGCATGTGCTAATGACAAGGCCCAAACCAGGATTATCTGGTCAATTTATCCTTTAAATAATGTGGAACCCAGAATCCCGGAACTTTACACAAGGTAACCCCCTCTCCCTTCTACATATGCCAAAAAAAACATCTAAGAGTTATTCCATTTCATAGGGGAAGGATGTTTCTGAATACTTCGGCTAGGCACACTAATTTCAATGTGCGTACAAGTTTAATGAGGACCTTTGGATAAGATGCCAATGTGAAAAAGGCATAGGATAAAGAGGAGAGGAGCACGTATAATTACAGGAATTCTTTCATTGTTCTGATCTCAAAAGAAAAGGTTTATATTTTTTCATGCTCATCAATCATTTATGTTGGGTTTGACATGTGAGACACATGAAACTTTTTGTGCATATTCACGTAAAATGAGATGCGAATACCAAGAAATTGGAGGCAAAACATTGTTTATTCATGAGCGAAACATGGTGTTAAATTTTGGTGGCCTTCTATTTCCTTCCAGGTTACACCCTACCGGACGAATGGGGAGCACGACCCTGAGAAAGTGCGTAGAAGCTTCCTAGCAACACGGCCGCTGACCGGGGGTCAGTGCCTAGTCAGACGGTGACAACAGTCACAGGTCGTACACACAACGGCAAGGGTTTGGCTAGGAGACACAAGTCAAAGTGTCAGAATGCTTCAATATAGCATATGCAGAGAGAGAATGACAACTGACAGGTCCAAGGCATAAATACCTACTGCTGCGCACGGCGGGTGTCGCTCGCGGCAGTCCAAGAGCTGTCCTAAAACCGGCCCAAAAACACTGTTTTGGCCGTAATTCTGCGCACACATGTCAGAATCCTACGACGTCTGAACCTAGACATGCAGAATCAAACGACGCACGCAACGACTGGTCACATGCATGCATCCATCGACTGACTGCGAGTATACAATGCAAAAACATGCAAATGGGCCTCATGCCCAGTCCGCCGAATGGCGCCTGCAAGANGAACAGTGGTCGGTCAGCTCCAGACGGGTAGTCCGCCGCCTGTCGTCGCGCCGGTGTCACCAGGGCCGCCTGCCTCAGGGATCTGCACGAGTATGGACACGGCCGAGTGGTCACAGTAAACTGTACAGGAACGGCACAAAGCACAACACTCCCCCATGACCCGATGGTACGCATGTCCATACGCCTGCAGCACTGGTATTACCACATAGGGAGTGACACAGACAGATGAGACGACAACGTACATCCCACACTCAACCACTGTCACGCACGGGGCGAAGCCCAACAGAACGAATGGCCACCAGGAACTTTCCGCGGGCAAGTGCCTTCGTCAAGAAATCAGCTCGCTGCAAGTCAGTGCCAACCCACATGATGGAGATCACACGTCGCTCCACCAGATCACGAACGAAGTGATGCTCAACCGCAATGTGCTTTGTGCGAGCATGAAAAACACCAGAGTTCTCCGCGATGACAAGAGCACTCTGGTTGTCGCAACGCAGCACAATGGCAGGTACTGACTGCCCAAGCTCAAGAAACAAGCGCTGCAGCCAAACTGCCTCTGCAGCCCCTGCCCCTAAAGCCACATACTCTGCCTCCGACGAGCTACGTGCGATGTAGCCCTGCTTCCCGCTTCGCCAAGACAAAGCGGTACCACCGAGCAGAAACACGTAGCCAGTGCGACTGCGCCCGTCAGGACTCCTAGCCCAGTCGCTGTCAGTGTAGCCGTCAAGGACCATCGAACACTGCCGACGAAAGCAGAGTCCGAGATACGGCGTGGAGACCACGTACCGTACCACTCGCACAGCCTCGTGAAGAGCTCTCGCACGTGGAGCCTGCGAAAACTGAGCGAGGAGGTTGACGGCGAACGCGATGTCGGGACGCGTGGTAGTGGCCAGGTACATCAGAGATCCGATGAGACGGAGGTACAAGGTCACGTCCACTGTCTCCCCCAGCTGTGTAGGGTCATCCACCTTCAGAGCATCCTGCCCATCAGGTGTGAGTGGTGTGGAAGCAGTGGGCACTGCACCAAGGAGATCGCTAAAGCGCTCCCCCACGACTCGTGCGTATCGGGCCTGATGCAGCAACAATGTCCGATGTCTGCGATCTCGCACAATCTCCATACCAAGAAACACCGATGCAGGACCGAGGTCCTTCATCCTGTAGGCGGTCTACAGGCAAGCCTTGGCCTCCTTCACGGCCTCCAGCGACGGAGATGCGATCAGAAGGTCATCAACATAGACCAGGATGGCGGTAAACCGCTCGGGTGTCAGTAGGATGAAGAGTGAGGGGTCTGCCTCGCTCTGTACCTATCCTGCGCGAGTCAAGGTACCAGTGATCTCCCGGTTCCAACACCGTGGAGACTGCTTGAGGCCGTACGAGGACTTGCGCTAGCGCCAGACCTTGTCACCGTCCTCAAAGCCAGGTGGCTGAGCCACGTAGATCTCCTCATCCAAAGAGCCATGGAGGAACGCGTTGTTCACATCCATCTGGTGTAGTTCCCAGTCATGCTGAGCTACTACACCGAACAGAGCTCGTGCTGAGGTCATGCGGCCGACAGGGACAAAAGTGTGAGTGTAATCAACTCCCTTAATCTGAGAGAACTCCTTGACGACCAAGCGGGCCTTGTAGCGTTCCANCGATGAGAAAGCCTCCCTCAATGTGCCCGGGTCCGGCGCCATAGAGGGGGAACTCTGCGTGGCAAGTGCACACGCCTCAGTGTTTGGCCTGACGGCCACGAGATCAGCTGCTGCGTCACAGGCGATATGGAACTCGCGAGTGACCAGGTCGTCCCCTATGGGGTATGCTGGGTGTACCTCTGAAAGCTTAGTGCGGACACTCAGGCCTAAGGCCTTTGTGCCTGGATCACCGCTCGCGATGCTGCGACAGGAACGTCTGGGTCCGGAACCCGACGCTCGCTTAGCTTCAGAATCCAGTGGTCGAAGGCGACCACCGGGCTCACGGGAGTAGCCGGAGGTCGAGGGGCGCACCTCAGGCTGAGGAACAGGTACGATCACAGGGACAGGTACGACCACAGCTGGTGAGGGCTGAGACGAGGCAGTCGGCGATGCCGTGCGCGGAGATGTGTGTGTGGGGGACACTGAGCTGGGGATGACAGCGGGCAAGGCTGGCCCGGACACTGAGACAGGAGTGTCAGCCGACGTAGAAACAGAAGTGGGCTGGGCTGGGTCAGACGCTGGAGCAGGGGTGCTAGTGGACACAGAGGGTGATGCAGGAGGAGGCGTGGGAGCAGCGGTACCTGTGGGGTGCGAAGCAGGCTGGACAGGTGGGATCTGTGGACCAACGGCAATGATAGCCGGATCATCAAGTGCTGGAGATCGAGAGGGGACTCGAGCGGACACATCAGCCTGGCGAGGAATGGTCGATGGCAAAGAGGTCTCCCCCATCCGCCGAGGACCCTCACAGGAAGGGACATGAGATGCAGAGAGCGCTGTGATCGAAGTCAGATCACGGTATGTGAGTGACTCAAAAAACAGCGCGTCACGGGACTCAATGACACGACGGCGAGTGGGGTCCCAAAAGCGCAAGGCCTTCGACCGCGGGGAGATGCCGATGAAGGCACACAAGCGACCCCGAGGGGAGACCTTGGATCCCTGCTGGTCCTCGGTATACCATACGGAGGCCAGGGATCCCCAGATGCGTGCGAGACGAAGATCAGCACGGTGGCCAAACCAGAGCTCGTACGGTGTTACATGATCCGGAAGTGGACCATGCGGGAGGCGGTTCCAGACCCAAGTCATGTAGGCGAAGCCCTCGAATGCGAAGGACTCCGGGAGACCGCACTCAGACCGCATGGCGCGGACCGCATCCTCCATTGTGTGGTTCCAGCGCTCAGATACACCGTTCTGCTGTGGGGTAGCAGGAGCGGAGACCTGGTGAAAAATGCCGTGCTCAGCAAAGAAGGAGTCCATCTCGCCGAGGAACTCGCCGCCGCGATCCGAGCGAAAGGTATGTAGCGTGTGGCGAGACTGACGCTCAGCCATCACGAGCCAGAGCCAAACCGCAAGGGCGGCGTCGCTCTTCTGACGCAGACTGTAGACCCACCGCATCCGGGTGAAGTCATCAGTCAGCGTCAGAACATACCGGCCCCTCTCGGACAGCGACTCGACCGGGAGAGGACCGAGCAGGTCCGAGTGGACCAACTCGAGGGGCCTCAGCGCTCGGGAACGCGAATCAGGGTAAGTGCACCGGTGCATCTTACCCTGAGCGCAAAAAAGACAGTCGGTCTTGGGTGGCTTCTCGAAAGAAGCCACGTCAAGACCAAGAGCGGGCTGTGTCCGGATGAGCTTCGACACAGTGTCGGAGCCCACGTGACACAGACGTCGGTGAAGCAACCGCTGGTGTTCCGGGGATAGAACACCAGTGACAAAAACGCGACCAGAGGAGGAGGGAGAGCAAGGGGAGGAGGGCCGAGCAATGCGGTACAAATCATCTACGACTGAAGCACGCAGGACAATGCTACGGGTGTCAAGAGCAGTNATGATCCAAGTGCCACCGGAGTCACGACTGGTGGACGTCACTGTACAACGAGCAATAGAACACTCGGCATCAGAGGGACGCTGAGCCGTCAGTGGGAAGGAACGACGTACATCACGAAGGTGAGACTCATGAATCCAGTCAGTGCAGTCAGGCCCATCATCATCACATGCGGACTGTGCTCCCCCACACGTGTCATCACGAGTCACGAGGACGGACGAACAAGCAGTCTGTGACCCACTCGACGATGACAACATACTCGCACCTCCCTGAAAGCGAAGCGCTAGAAGATGACGAAGCTCGGCGATGGTGCGGTCACGTGGGTCTGGATCACTACTGCTCGCCGGTGAGGATGCAGGAACAACTGCAGTCGTAGTCGCCGCGCGTCCAGAGGAGTGTGCGGTCGACGTCCCGGACGCGGTGCGAGCGGCATGGGCAGCCTGAAGTCCGCGAGTGATGCGCTCCCAGTAGAGCGGCTGCTGGCACTCGGTGTAGCGATGGGCACCTCCATAGTTGTAGCAGTGCACGGAATGGCCAATGCTACCACTGGATGACGACTGCAGCTGACCCGATCTGCGCTTCCTATTCTTCTTCTTCCCCTCGGCAGCTGCTGCAACGCCCTGTGTCTGCGTGGGTGTAGACGGGGTCGAAGAGGAGGAGGAAGATGAGGTCATGATGGAGGAAGGTGAGGGTGACTGCAGGAGGGAAGATGGTGGTGAGGCGAGGACTGCAGCAGCGAGAGAAGTCTCCTGATGTGCTACTGCTACCTCGCGGGCCGACGTCACCTGGAGGAAATGCGGATGGGCCCACGGGAGCAGCTGCGGGGTGGCTGAGAAAGGCTCGAGAGCAGCGTCGCTGTACCGTGTGAATATGTCGATGTACTCCAGGCGAACTCCGAGCATGATCGTCCGAAGCGCCCACAGCTGTGTGCCTCCTAAGGTCCCCAGGCGCGTGTAGATACCCATGGCGCGTCGCCAGTAATCCGCTGCAGGCTCCGCTGGTCCCTGACGGAGAGAGTGAAAAGCACGAATGTGTGACGCACGCGTGGCGTGCGTCTCTGCAGCCAGTAGGGACAACGCCAGATCCCAGCCTCCACGAGGATCAGCTCCGGTGCCTGTGCCAGCCTCGCCGAGGAAGGGACGGAAGTCAACGACAGTCTCGCGTGGCATGGCGTAGAGAAGCCCTCGCATGGCCCGGGCTGCTGTCAGCACCTGTGTTGGATCTGTAAACTGGTATGGGCTGTGGTAGTAAGGCCAAACTCCCTCAGAAGTGGCCCACACCTGAAACAAGATCTCCCAGCAGTCAAATCCATCCTCGCTGATGTACCGTGGAGGTGGTGCCTCAAAGTCCTTTGGCTGCCGCTCTGTGGGGAGAGCAGCCGCAGGCTGAGGAGGGCGAGTGATGGGAAAAACTCCTGGAAGGGGGTGATCACTGGGGAAGTCAGGTGACGGTCGTATCGGGGACACGGGTGGACGTCGGATACCCATCTGCAGCTGACGGAGGCACTCCTATAGAAGACGAATCTCCCGCTCCTGGGAGTCATCCTCAAAGCCTGGCATGAATGGCTCGTCATCAAGAAGGTCCTCATTTGGTGGAGAGACCACACCAGGAGGTGAAGCAGGTGGGGCACCTGTCGCGGACACCTGAGCTGAGTGCTGGGTGGAGGCCGCAACGTCGGCAGCTCCCTCAGAAGTCCGCGGAGGAGCCGTGGACTGAGCGCGCAGGAGCTCAGTCAGAGTGCGGATCGCGTCAGTCTGCTCTCGCTGCAGACGACACATCTCCTCCTGCTGGCTGCGCAGGTCCTCAATGGCCTACGAGCGAGGGCCCAATACCCCTGAAGAAGAGGAGGAGGGATCACCTGGTCCCTTGTCCTTGTCGTCGGGCGAACTCATGTCGCCGCTCACTATGGGACGACAGGTCAAGTTTGCCGGATTTCAAAACCGTTTGTGTTTCTCGGGCAGTTGAAACGCTGGCAACTTTTGACTTTTCGGTTGAAAATTTGGCTAAGTGTAATGCTGATGTCAGCAAGTGGTTGCTGACGTCAGCACGACCTGATGACGTCAGCAACGAACAATCCTGATGTCAACTCGTCCCGTCCTTTTTTTTTCTTGTCACGGTTCTGCCGTTGCGCGGTGGTGCGAGCAGCTCCGCTGAAGCTGCGTAGCAGCTTCCGCCCAGCTGCTGCTACAACTACGCTATCAGCTGCAGCAGCAGCTGCGTAGCTGCGTGTGCAGCGGTGGCAGCGGCGGCTGCGCTGGTGCTGCTGCTGCTGTGTGCGGTGGCTGCTGCTGCGCGCGGCGCTGCTGCTACGCGCTGCAGCTGCTGCTGGCTGCCGCCGCCGCGCGCTGCAGCCGCTGCTGGCTGCCGCCGCCGCGTGCTGCTGCTGCTGCCGCGACTGCTGCTGCTGCTGTGTGCGGTGGCTGCTGCTGCGCGCGGCGCTGCTGCTACGCGCTGCAGCTGCTGCTGGCTGCCGCCGCCGCGCGCTGCAGCCGCTGCTGGCTGCCGCCGCCGCGTGCTGCTGCTGCTGCCACTGCTGCGCTGCTGCTGCTGCCGCGACTGCTGCTGCTGCTGCTGTGCCGCTGCTGCTGCTGCGCTGCTGCTGCCGACGGCGCTGCTGCGCTGCTGCCACGCTACTGTGGCGGCCGCTGCTGCTGCGCTGCTGCTGTGCGGCTGCCGCCGCCGCCTTTGCTGCTGCTGCTCTGCTGCTACGACTGTGGGGGGGAGTGGCGGCGCCATGCACCGCAGCCGCCACACACCTCTGCGTGGCGGTACGCGCTGCTGCTGCTGCCTCAGCAGCTGCGATCTCACGTGGTGGGTGGAGTGCGCGGACGGCGAACGGCCGTCTTCAGCAGGTCCCAGAAGATCTGCTGCAGCGGTGACTCTCACTGCTGCTGCTCTGCTGCGTCTCTGCTGCGCAGCTCAGTGAGATCTGTCTCACTGCTCTGATACCANGAGAAAGTGCGTAGAAGCTTCCTAGCAACATGGCCGCTGACCGGGCGTCAGTGCCTAGTCAGACGGTGACGACAGTCACAGGTCGTACACACAACGGCAAGGGTTTGGCTAGGAGACTCAAGTCAAAGTGTCAGAATGCTTCAATATAGCATATGCAGAGAGAGAATGACAACTGACAGGTCCAGGGCATAAATACCTGCCGCGGCGCACGGCGAGCGTCGCTCGCGGCAGTCCAAGAGCTGTCCTAAAACCGGCCCAAAAACACTGTTTTGGCCGTAACTCTGCGCACACATGTCAGAATCCTACGCCGTCTGAACCTAGACGTGCAGAATCAAACGACACACGCAACGACTGGTCACATGCATGCATCCATCGACTGACAGCGAGCATACAATGCAAAAACATGCAAATGGGCCTCATGCCCAGTCCGCCGAATGGCGCCTGCAAGACGTAGAAGGCACAGCAAGGAGTCCCGGTGACATCTGGGGCTCTGGAACAGTGGTCGGTCAGCTCTAGACGGGTAGTCCGCCGCCTGTCGTTGCGCCGGTATCACCAGGGCCGCCTGCCTCAGGGATCTGCACGAGTATGGACACGGCCGAGTGGTCACAGTAAACTGTACAGGAACGGCACAAAGCACAACAGACCCATCCCAATATGTATGGTCTATGCCATATTCACCCTAGCTCATTCACTTGGGCGGTTGTAAGAGCGTCCCATTATAACATTATTCTCCCTTTCACCTTAGATCTCAATTCCACTATGCAGGGACAATCCAATTGAAACAACTTGGCCGCATAACAACATAACAAAGAGCAAAGAGCAAACTAGCAACGTGGTTCCTTGCCAACCTCAGGTACGAGGTGCTGATCCTGCCCAAAATGATGACAAAACTAGGTTCACATGGGGTTAGTCTCAGTATTTGAACAGTTGTATGAGTCTAGGACCATTGTGGATTTCATGCGCAGAGTTTTCATGTAGTGGAACAAAGCATTGGCATCTCCTTGACGCACGTCTCAAGAGTGCGGTTTACCTCGTCATTGGCACTTGGTGTATAGGTACTAGGTGGATGTTGACCAACGAGGCTACAACCCGCAGATACGCGAAGGCTGTCGACCTTGTGCCTCATCCCAGTTTTGTGCTAAGGTGACATGCAAGCAGCGAGGCGCTGTTATGCTACAATCTTGTCCGCATTAGAGCTATTATTGTGACAGAAATATACAATGGCATATTGGCCGCAAATACGAGAAGAAGTGCCCTCAAGCTTTTTACATGTTGACTTTTCTAGCTCTTCAAATTATGGGTGAATGAAAGCAAAGCTATCATTCATGACCGTTACTTCATTAGGAGGACAAACGACACCAAGGGAGGAGAAAAGAGTTCAGATCATTGACGATCCATATGTTGGTTTTTGCGCTCATTGTGCTCTGTTGTGTCCTCCCGGCTTGTGTACATCGGCGTACACATGATTGAGGGCAAGACTCGACGCAAATGGAGTATCGTCCGGTGGAGCCGACGCACGCTGACATCTTCTCGCAGTTCGCTGGAGCCTCCTCTATCTGGCGACGTGTTCAGCTCCATCGGCACGCCTCCTCGGCGGTCGCGCTGCCGGCGGTCGCTGCCACCGCAGTCGCTGTCTGCATGCGTCCAGCACGTCCTGTCGCGCCTGCGTCGTCATGCGCTGCCCAGGGTCCTTGTTGCATGTTGCATGGCCCTGGTCGGCAGCATAAACCATCGTGGGCACTGCCTGGGTTCAGGCAGCCGTAACTCCTCACTACTGTTTTTCTAGTTGATTCTGACCGCACGGCAGCGTTCGCAGCTTCAATATCATGGTATGGTCCAGTTTTCAGGCAAAACGGACGACGCCCGGGTTTTGGGCTGTCACCTGTCTGGCAGGCCTCACCGAGAAAACCTGCTAGCCTGAAAACAGCTATTTTCTGATTGGCTGGTGAACGGAGTAACAAGCTCTACAGAGCTGGGGGGGGAGGCTAGTTCTTGGAGGGGTCTCCCATTGTGTCTCATTCTTCATTGCTAATCAGTTACTATCAGTTTCCAGCTGCTTTCTGGCGCTAACACTGGCGCGCGCACTTCTGAGTAACAAACCCAGAGCTTCCAGACTTTGACTCTAGAGCAGCAGACTGAGGGGGCAGCTGACTTAAGCAACGAGGGTGGAAGCCCGCACGCTGCAGCAACAACGCTGCTGCCCCAACCTGCTGCCTAGTTTCTGTTTTGGTATCAGAGCCAGAGCGTAGCAGCAGCAGCAAAAGACTGACGTACAGGTGCCAGACAACGCCTGCGGCCCTCCATACGCTCCAATACAGGGGAAATGCTGCCGGATTTTTCCCGGCAGCATTGACCCGCCTGGTGGCGGCGTCAAAATTTTTCCCACAGCCACTGGGCCAGGGGAAATGCTGCCGGATTTTTCCCCCCACCACTGACCCCCACGCTGGACGCAAGGAGGTGAGCGGCCGACCACTTCAGGCCCCTGCTGATGACGACGCACACGGTGACGCCCTCAAGTGTTACTAATAGCAGCAGCCAGTAGTAGTAGCAGCTTGCCGTGGCGGCGAGCAGCGGCCAGCAGCAGCAGCATACAGTAGCAGCATACAACAGCAGCTGGCAGCAGCAGCAGCTCGCAGCAGTAGCAGCTTGCAGCAACAGCAGCCCGCAGCAGCAGCAGCCGACAGCAACAGCAGCAGCCGGCTGTAGCAGTCCTCAACAGTAGCAGCTGCAGCAGCCTACAGCAGCAGCTGCTGCAGCTGCGAGCCTGCTGCTCGAAGCAAGCAGCGAGCTGCTCGCTACGAGCTGCTCGGTGCGCGCAACGAGCAGCTCGCTGCCCGCAGCGAGCAGCGAGCTCGCAGTGAGCAAGGCAAAATGGAAAAAAAAGGAAACAAAAACAACGGGGACACCGCCCCCTTTTTGCTTAGGAGCAGCAGCAGCAGTAGCCTCTACTGTAGCAGCATTAGCAGCAGCAGCAGCAAGAGCAGCAGCCGCTACAGCAGCAGCAACAACAGCAGTCGCTACAGCAGCAGCAGCGACAACAGCAGCAGCAGCAGCAGCAACAGCAGCAGCAGCAGCAGTAGCCTCTACTGTAGCAGCATTAGCAGCAGCAGCAGCAAGAGCAGCAGCCGCTACAGCAGCAGCAACAACAGCAGTCGCTACAGCAGCAGCAGCGACAACAGCAGCAGCAGCAGCAGCAACAGCAGCAGCAGCAGCAGTAGCAACAACAGCAGCAGCAGCAGCAAGTGCAGCAACGGCAGCAGCAACAGCAGCAACAGCAGTAGCAGCAACTGAAACAGCAGCAGCGGCAACAGCAGCAGCAGCAGCAGCCGCTGCAGCAGCAGTATCAACAGCAGCTGCCCACCACTGCTGACGTCAGCGGCCGTGCGCTGACGTCACTGTTGACGTCATCAACCACAGACCAAAAAAAAAACAAAACAAAAAACAACCAGGAGGCCACCAGGAGACTTTGCTGACGTCCGCCATCCTTGGCGGACGTCACTGCTGACATCAACAGCACACACACAACACCAAAGAAGGACAAAACCATAAAGAAAAAGGGGCTTGGGACACACCATGGCTGACAATCATGAGGCAGAGGGGTCCTCCTCTGTAGGAGGGACCCCTACCTCCCCTTTCTTGCGGCGCCTGCAGCAGCAAGAGCTGCACCAGCGGCACTAGCCGCCGCTTCAGCCGCAGCAGTAGCAGCATCGGCAGTAGTAGCAGAGACATCAGCCGCAGTAGCAGCACCAGTCGCCGTAGTAGTAGCAGCGGCAACAGCAGCAGCAGCAGCAGTAGCAGCAACTGCAGCATCGGCAGCAGCAGCAGCTACCACTGTAGTAGCAGTAGCAACAACAGCAGCAACAGCAACGGCTGCCGCTGCAGGAGCAGCAGCGGCAGCAGCAGTATCAGCAGTAGCAGCAGCAGTAGCAGCCGCTGCAGCCACAGCAGCCGCTGTAGCCACAGCAGCCCACTGGTGTCGTCGGCGGCGACCCTGACCCCATCGTGGCTCTTCAGCACTAGCTCGCCGCCTTGACGCAGCAGCTTGCCGCGCTACAGCCACCAGCCTCCCAGCCTACCACCAGTGTGCTGACGTCGTTCGTCCCTCCAGTGGACGCCAGCCCGGCTGTGTCTGCTGCTACATATTATCTGGCACAGCAGTAGACTCAGCGCCAGCGGCAGACAGTGACCTCCGTCCTTAGCCCCACTCTGGGTGCCGGCCGCCGGCGAAAGGACTTTGAGACGCCGCCGCCGCCACTTCAGGCCGGGGAGCAGTTCCGGAGCTGGGAGCTTAGCTTCCGGATCTGGGCGCAAGGTGAGGGTCTATGGATGTACTACACCCTCCCTTATGACTCCACCCAGGCCGACCAACTGTATGACACTGGTCGCGCCGTTCGTGCCCTTGTCCGAGTCGCCCCTCCGGTGTCCCGCCTGGCCCTCGAGCCTTTCCTCGGCGACTTCACCACAAACGTCCCTCCAGACCCGGCCGCCGCCTGGCATGTCCTCACTAGGCCCCATCGCCTGTCCAACGACGCTGAGATCAGTCGTCTGCACTGGGAGTTCAACTCCCTGCACATGGGGGAGACCGAGACGGTCACTGCCTACTGGTAGCGGGCAGAGGACATCCTTCGACGTCTCGGCACATCCGCTCCGCCCCCTCTATCCGCGCTTCTCATCATCAAGCGCGGCACCACCAGCACGTACGCGGACGTCTTTATGCACTACCCCCTGGACGTCCTCTCCACCATGGCGGCCCAGGGCACCCTTATGCCCTGGGCGTACGAGCTACTCCTCCGTGTTGAGGAAGCTCGACAGGAGTCCTAGCTCCATCGCATGGAGGCGTTTGCATCCCCTGTCGTCGCCTCCCCTGCCGATGCCTCCGTGGCCGTCGCCTCCCCTACCATTGCCTCCGTGGCCGTCGCCTCCCCCGCAACAGCTACCTCATCATTGTCCGGAACGAAGAAGCGCAGGAGCAGAAAAGGCAAGGGTCCGACGCAACAGCGGCAGCAGCAGTCGTCGACCGGGTCTAGCGGTGGTGGCTCGGTCTGCCACAACTGTGGTCGGCCTGGACACGGGTGGTACACATGCCCTCTGCCGACGGACAAGGCCCGCGTGATCGCCACCCTGCGACGCCAGCGGGAGCGCCGTCTCGCCTCTGCCGGCGTCGCTAGTGCTGGCCCTGACACACGACCTCGTCCAGCAGCTCGGCCACTTTGACATCTTCGCCTGTCCTGCAGACACCCCCGCAGCAACAGTCCTACTCACATCCGTCGGCGCTTCCGCTTCCTTCGCCGGCCCAGTCCTCCTAGTACCTGGGCTTCGGCGCTGTGACTCCGCACTCTGCCTACACTCCTGGGCCATCCTCCCGTAAGCGTCAGCTGGAGTAGTACATCGCGCTCCAGCTTGGCCTGGCTCGCCCTCCTCCACAGGGAAGTGCGAGTTGCGTTACTTCCTGTCCTCCTGCGCAGCCCTGCATGACTGAGTTTGAGCTGCGGTTCTGTCCCGTCTCTTCGTCTCCCGTGGACTCCTCCACCCCACTCCTTGACGACATTGCGTGGCTTGACGATTGGCAGTCTCGTTTCGCGCCCCCTTCCACCGCGTCCGCGTCCCTTGCTTGCTGTCATGTGACCGTCAGCGATCTGGCGACTCCTGTCCAGGACCCAGCTGAGACCTGGATCATCGACTCCGGTGCCACGCATCACATGACGGCCTCTTGCGAGGCCTTAAGTATGCTTGGCCCTATCGGCGGTGTCTCCGGTGTCCGGACAAGTGTTATCGGTCCGTGGCGTTGGCGTCGTTCATTTTCGTGGTCCTCCCGGTGACGTCTTTCTGATCGATGTCCTCTTCGTCCCTGGTCTCGAGCTTAGCCTCCTTTCCGTGACTGCCCTTGACCGCATGAGCATGGACGTTGTGCACTCGCGTGGTGTTGGCACTGTGTCGCTGCGTCCGTCTGGTCTTGTCATACTGCATGCCACCGCCCGTGGCAAACTGTGGCATGTCCCTCACCTCTCCTCCTCCTCTCCCGTGTCTGCCTTGTCGGCCGCCACAGGCCATGTGTTTGTTTCCAGTACGCTTTCTCCTCAGCACACCCGCCTCTTGCACCGCCGCCTTTGCCACGTCCACTCCGCCGCCATAGACAGCATGCTCCGCACCCAGCCAGCCAAGGGCCTTGACCCGGAGACATTCCCTCTCCCGTGCCCCACTGAGTGCATTGACTGTGCTCAGGGGAAGATGCATCGATCCACGTATCCCTTGTCTTCCTCCCGTGCGTCCGCCCCTCTCGACCTGGTCCACTCGGACGTCATGGGCTCTCTCCCCACCGCGTCCGTCGGGGAACATGGCCGCTATGTCCTCACCGTCACGGACGACCATTCCCGCTACCGCTGGGTCTTCTGCCTCCGGCAGAAGAGCGATGTCGCTCGAGCCATTCAAGACTGGCTTGTCCTTGCGGAACGCGAGTGTGGCCGTCCTCTTCACCGCTTTTGCTCCGATCGCGGCGGCGAGTACACTGGTGAGGCCACGGCCTTTCTCGCCTCCCGTGGCATCCACCATGAGACGTCGGCGCCCTACACACCCGCCCAGAACGGCGTCTCCGAGCGCTGGAACTGTGCCATGGCCGACGCCTTCCGCACCATGCGCGTCGAGTCCGGTCTGTCCGATGGCTTCTATTTTGAAGCCATGGCCTACATGACCTGGGTCTGGAACCGGATTCCCCACGGTCCTCTTCCCCGTCAGTCCACACCCTACCAGCACTGGTGCGGTCGGCGCGCTGACCTCCGCCCGGCTCGCGTCTGGGGCTGCGTAGCCATTGTGTGGCTGCCCGCCCCACAGCAGGGCAGCAAGCTTGCCCCAGGCGGCCGCCTCTGCACCTTCCTTGGTGTGTCTCGTCAGTCCAAGGCCTGGCGCTTCTGGGACCCGTCCCGGCACTGCATCGTCGAGTCCCGCGATGCCCTCTTCTTCGAGGACCTGTTTCCCCGTGACATCATCCGCTCCGGTTTGTCCGTGTCCCTCCCGTCGTGCGGGGGAGTGGTGAGTCCGTCCTCCGTCCCGTCGCTTCCGGGAGACACAGCACTCCGTCCCTTTGAGCCAGTAGCCCCTGTCGCGTCCTCTGAGCCAGCGCCAGTTGCATCCACTGGCCCCTCCGGGCCCGCAGCCCCAGTTGCCACCGCTGGTCCCTCCGGACCGGCAGCCTCGGTCGTGTCCGCTGGCGCCTCCGGGCCAGCAGCCCCAGTCGCCTCTGCTGGTCCCTCCGGACCAGCATCCCCGGTCGTGTCCACTGGCCCCTCTGAGCCAGCACCAGTCGCATCCACTGGCCTCTCCGGGCCCGCAGCCCCAGTTGCCACCGCTGGTTCCTCCGGACCAGCAGCCCAGGTCGTGTCCGCTGGCCCCTCCGGGCCAGCAGCCCCAGTCGCCTCCGCTGGTCCCTCCGGACCAGCATCCCCGGTCGCGTCCATTGGCCCCTCCGGGCCCGCAGCCCCAGTTGCCTCCGCTGGTCCCTCCGGACCAGCAGCCCCGGTCGTGTCCGCTGGCCCCTCCGGGCGAGCAGCCCCAGTCGCCTCCGCTGGCTCCTACGGGCCAGGCGCCTCGTCTGCCTCCGTTGGCCCGTCCGACTCAGTGCCTTCTCCTGCCCTATCGCGCTACACACGTGGCCCCGGCGGTAGCCTCCGACCTCGGCCGGCAGTGAGCGTGCAGACCGTCGCACAATGTCTTGTGGCGCCTCGACCCCCTGTGGCTCCACGTGTCTCCTCCACTCCCACAGTCGTGAGTGGGGACCCTGGCAGGAAGGCTCTCGGCCTGACCACCTCGGCAATCATCTCCGACCTTCACCCGTGCTCTGCACTGGGCTACGCCATGCTTCATCACGAGCATCGGCATGCCGTCATGGATGCACTCACCCGCATCCCACCTGGAGCTCGTGATGCACATGCCCTCTCTGTCCGGTCCACAGCACGCCCGGAGGACCCAGCCACCCTACGCGAGGCTCGAGCCTCTTCTGAGGCCGCACATTGGGATGCTGCCTGTGCCGAGGAGCTCGCTGCTATCCGGCAGCACCACGTGTATGACCTCGTCGACCTCCCTCCAGGTCGGAAGGCCATTGGCGCCAAGTGGGTCTTTCGATGCAAGTGGAAGCCTGACGGGTCCTTGGACAAGTACAAGGCCCGCCTCACAGCAAAGGGGTTTGCTCAGGTCCCTAAGGCCGATTACGACCATATCTTCACCCCTGTCGGTCGGTTCTCCACTAGCCGGGCGCTCTTCAGCCTGGTCGCCCAGCATGGGTGGGAGCTGCATCAGATGGACGTGAGCAACGCGTTCCTCCATGGCTCAATAGAGGGTGAGGAGCTCTACATGGTGCATTCCCCAGGCTTCGACGACGGTACTGGGAGAGTCTGGCGGCTGCGGAAGGCCCTCTATGGTCTGAAGCAGTTGCGTCGGTGCTGGAACCAGGAGATCAGCAGCACACTTCTCCGTGGCGGCCTCCAGCGCAGCACCGCTCATCCAGCACTGTTTCTGAGCCCACGAGGTCAGACCTTCGCCGCAGTTCTGGTATACGTTGACGATCTCCTCATTGCGTCACCAGATCCGGCCGCCATCCAGCGTGTCAAGGACTTGCTGCACGCCGCCTACCAGATGAAGGATCTCGGGTCTGCCCAAGTCTTCTTGGGCATGGAGCTCGAGCATGACCGCTCCCAGGGCATCCTACACGTCCACCAGGCTGCCTATGTGCAGACCCTGTCAGCTCGCTTCGCCGAGGACCTGCCGCTCGTGTCCAGCGCTTCCTCACCCATGTCACCCGATGGCCAGGTGAAGCTGAAGAGTCCTGACCCAGCTGTTGTGGGGGAGCCAGTTGATGTGACCACGTGTCTGCGGATCATCGGGTCACTGATCTTCCTAGCGACGACAACGCGTCCAGACATCGCGTTCGCCGTCAACCTCCTAGCCCAGTTCTCTCAGGAGCCGCATCACCTCCACTACGAGGCCGTGATCCGAGTGCTGCGCTATGTCGTCTCGACCCCTCGGCGAGGTCTCATGTTCCGCCGCCAGCCGTCCGTCGTCGCAATGGGCTACACCGACAGCGACTGGGCTGGCAGTCCAGACGGTAAGAGTCGCACAGGCTGGATCTTCCTGATCGGTGGCACAGCTGTGTCCTGGCGCAGTGGCAAGCAGGGGTGCATTGCACGCAGCACTGCAGAGGCTGAGTACGTGACCCTTGGTTCAGGCGCGTGTGAGAGTGTGTGGTTCCGTCGTCTGTTGTCCGAGTTTCGTGAGCCTGTCGCATCCATCACCTTGCATTGTGACAATGAGAGTGCCATGGCCATTCTAGACAGTGACGGTGTGCATCACACTCGCACAAAGCACATCAATGTTGAGTATCACTATGTGTGTTCGTTGTTGCACGACGGCAGCATTAGCATCGTGTGGGTTGAGACAGCACGGCAGCTGGCTGACTTCCTGACCAAGGCACTGAAGCGGGACTCGTTCAAGAAGGCTGTGAGTTCAGTCGGCGTCCGTCCGTGACTTGCCCTCTTTGTCTCTGCCTGCGTCGCTGCGCGTCCTAGGGGAGTCTGTTTGTTGACCGTGTCTCTGCCCGCCCATGTGCACTACGCATGTGAGTCATGGGGGAGTGTTGGTTTTTGCGCTCATTGTGCTCAGTTGTGTCCTCCCGGCTTCTGTACATCGGCGTGCAGATGATTGACGGCAAGAATCGACGCTGATGGAGTGTCGTCCGGTGGAGCCGACGCACGCTGATGTCTTCTCGCAGTTCGCTGGAGCCTCCTCTCTCCGGCGACGTGTTCAGCCCCATCGGCACGCCTCCTCGGCGGTCGCGCTGCCTGCGGTCGCTGCCACCGCAATCGCTGTCTGCATGCGTCCAGCGCGTCCTGTCGCGCCTGCGTCGTCATGCGCTGCCTAGGGTCCTTGTTGCATGTTGCATGGCCCTCGTCAGCATCATAAACCATCGTGGGCACTGCCTGGGTTCAGGCAGCCATAACTCCTCGCTACTGTTTTTTGTAGTTGATTCTGACGGCACGGCTGCGTTCGCACCGTCAGTATTATGGAATGGTTCAGTTTTCAGGCAAAACTGACGACGCCCGGGTTTTGGGCTCTCGGCTGTCTGGCAGGCCTCACCGAGAAAACCTGCCAGCCTGAAAATAGCTATTTTCTGATTGGCTGGTGAACCGAGTAACAAGCTCTACAAAGCTGGGGGGAGGAGGCTAGTTCTTGGAGGGGTCTCCCATTATGTCTCATTCTTCATTGCTAATCAGTTACTATTAGTTTCCAACTGCTTTCTGGCGCTAACACTGGCGCGCGCACTTCGGAGTAACAAACCCAGAGCTTCCAGACTTTAGACTCTAGAGCAACAGACTGAGGGGGCAGCTGACTTAAGTAACGAGCGTGGAAGCCCGCACGCTGCATCAACAACGCTGCTGCCCGAATCTGCTGCCTAGTTTCTGTTTCCATATTGTTACTATATATTCGTTCATGGCGAGAAAATTAGGCAAGGCTTCACTAGAAATACAGAGGGACAAATCGTGATATTTCCTGTTCCGCAACATGAACATCCTTACAATTCACAATGCACAAGAAGTGCATGGTTTTAAGATGAGGGAGGCCGCTCCAAGGCTACCCATCCAAGAGCTCCACTTCGGAAATCTTTGAGAACACGTTGAGATGCTTGGTCCACATCGCCCATGAAAAGCTTGTCGGCAAGCGCCTCCAAAAACCTGCACA
>SZWC01031926.1:3261-15357 GCA_023375785.1 Penium margaritaceum | reverse complement strand
CTCCACCGCGGGCAGGTTGCTTGCGACGTGCAAACTGAGGGGCGTGGCGGGCACCGTCCCGTTCACCACCTCAAATGGCGCCTTGCCGGTGGAGGCGGACGTGGCAGAGTTGTACGCCAGTTCAGCGACCGGCAATCGCTGGTCCCACGCCGTCTCGTCCGGATCACGCACTGTACGGAGGAGCTGCTCCAGCGTCTGGTTCGTCCGCTCTGTTTGCCCGTCAATTTGGGGATGAAAACTGGTTGACAGCTGCACCTTGCTGCCGTACCGTTCCATGAGTTCTCGCCAGAACTTGCTTGTGAAACGCGGGTCACGGTCGCTCATAATGGACCGCGGCACGCCATGAAGACGCACCACGTGCTCGAGGAACAGCCGAGCCGTGCCTTCCGCGCTCACCGTATCACGTGTTGCAATGAAGTGCGACATCTTGCTGAAGCGATCCACCACCACCAACACCGCATTGTGGCCTGCCGCTGTCGTGGGCAAACCCGTGATGAAATCCATGGAGATGTCCTGCCACGGCTGCTCGGGGATGGGCAAGGGTTGGAGGAGACCCGGGGTCTTTGTCCTCCTCGCCTTGTGGCATTGGCACACGTCACAACTCCGGCAGAATTCAGCCACCTCCGACGACATGGTGGGCCACCAAAAGAAGCGAGCCACCGTCTTCAATGTCTTGTCGACGGAGAAGTGACCGCTAGGGCCACTGTCATGGCACTCCTCCAAAATCAGCTGCCGAAGTGCGGGCACCGCGGGAACCACCACCAGTTGCGTGTCGCGCCGTCGCCAATACTGCGCCTCGAAGAAAAATCTCCGAGCGTCGTACTCCCCATGCGCCTTGTATCCCTCCGTGAAGAGCTTCACAAGGAAGGCATCCTCGTGGATGGTGAGAGACGCGACCCGCATCATCAGGTCCGGTCGCCGTGAGAGTGCGTCGGCTGGGTTGATGTGACCCGGCCGGTACACGATCTCGTAGTCAAAGTGCGACTCGAGGTACTCCACCCAACGCGCTTGCCGTCGACTCAGGTTTGGCTGCGTCTTGAAGTACTTCAACGCGTGGTGGTCGGTGTAGACCGTGCACTTCCGCGCCTCGAGGTAGCACTGCCAGTTCTTGAAGGCTGCGACCACGGCGAGCATCTCCTTGTCATGGGTGGCGTAGTTCAGCTCCGCCCCGCGCAGCTTGCGCGAGTAGTAGGCGACCGGTTGCGACCCGTTGCCAAAGTCCTGCAAAAGGATTCCACCAATGGCCAGGTCTGATGCATCCGTCGCCATTTCAAACTCACAGCCGCTGTCGGCCAAGTGCAAGGCCGGCGCGGAGGTCAGAGCCCGTTTGAGATTCTCAAAGGCTTCTTGTTCGCTAACTTCCCAACTCCACTCGCGATCCTTGCGAGTGAGACTGGAGAGTGGCGCTGACACTCCCGTGTAGCCCAGGATGAACCTGCGGTAATAGTTGCAAAAACCAAGGAACACTTGCACATCATGCACACTACGCAACTTCGGCCACTCTTGCACGGCCGACACCTTGCGCGGGTCCATGGAAATCTGTCCATTGCCAATTATGTGTCCAAGGAATTCAACTTTTCTCACCGCAAACTCACACTTAGAGAGTTTTGCAAAAAATTTCTCCTTCCTCAAAATCTCGAGGACCTTCTTCACATGCTCCTCATCCTCCTCCGCCGTCTTGCTATACATTAAGATGTCGTCGAGGTACACCACCACGAAGTCATCCAAGTACGGCCTGAAGATGTTGTTCATTGCCGCCATGAAGGTGGCCGGCGCATTGGTCAACCCGAAAGGCATCACGAGGAACTCGTAGTGACCATAGCGGGTGCGGAAGGCCGTCTTTTCCACATCATCTGCTGCGATGCGGATCTGGTCGTAGCCGGAACGGAGGTCGATCTTTGTGAAGAAGTGAGTCGCATGGAGCTGGTCGAAGAGCTCCTCAGCTCGTGGAAGCGGGTACCGGTTCTTGATGGTCAACTCGTTCAACGCCCGGTAGTCCACGCACATGCGCATCTCCCCTGTCTTTTTCTGCACAAAAAAGACAGGTGCAGCGTAAGGGGACGAGGAGGGGCGGATGAAACCCTGCTCCGTCATCTCGGTCAGCTGCTTCTTGAGCTCCTGCAGTTGCGCGTCGCTCATGCGGTACGTTGCACGAACAGGTGGGCGCGCTCCAGGTTTGAGGTCGATGCGATGGTCTACGTCTCGCTTTGGTGGCAGACCCGCCGGGAGGGTGTCGGGGAACACGTCCTCAAACTCCGTACACACCTTCCGAAGCCCCTCGGGCACCGCGGTAAATTTGCCTTGGACCCTCGGCTGCTTACGAGTCGCCCCATGAGCCACAGCAGGCGCTACGTCCTCTGGTTCGTCGAAATCGTCCTCTACGTCTCGCACGAACGCCAGAAAAATCTGCTCCTTTTTCCGAATCGCGCGCTTGAGCTGCACCAAATTCAGCATCATAGGTGCCGATTCCTCCTTGCGAGGTACCGACTGCTGCCGTGCTTCCTCCTCGCAAGTCTCCTCCTCCGTGGCCTCTTCCTCGGACCACGTAGGCAGGGGATACTCCTTGTCTGCGAGCTTGACTGAGACGGTGCGCGCCTCCCAATTGACGACGGGGTTGTACTTGTGGAGGAAGTCACGACCGAGGATCACATCGTAATCCTTCATCGGGCACACCCGGTATACGGTCGTTATGCGAAGCTTCCCCACGCGAATGGAGAGGGGACGGGCCAGGTACCCCACTTCAATCGTGCCGTCCACTTGGTTAGCGGTCCGCTTCTTGCTCGTGAGCGCAAGGCCCCACTTCCGAGCACACTCCATGCTCACAAAACTGTGGCTCGCGCCACAATCTAGCAGGCTCCCCACCTTCCCCTTGACGCCTTTCACTCGCGCCTCCAAGAGAAGTACGGGCTGCTCCACCTCATACCCCGCGTCCCATGCCTTGACCTCGGAAACCCCCTTAATTGCCACAAGGCGTTCGTGTGGGCGGTCAACTGGCGGTTTGGACTGAGAGGAGCCAGGAGTAACGCCATCTACTCCCGGCTCTCCTCGTTTCCCGAATCCTTTGTTGCTTTATCTACTTCCTTCGTGGCTTGCTTCCCCTTCCCTTGACGCTTACCCTTGCCGTCGCCCTTCTTTGGACTCCGACAGTCACGCACAATGTGGCCAGGCTTGCCACAATTGTAGCACTTGTGCTGTTGTAATGCTCCGATCTCCATGGGCGTGACGTCGCTCTCGGCCCGCTTGCCATAACCACCACCAAAAGAGTTGTGGCTGTTGGCATGAGCTTGTTGCACGCGCGAATCGTACCGTTCGGCTGCTGCGATCATTGCCGACAGGTCGTCGTTGAGGTCGTGCATCACCGTCACAGCGTGGGCGTCGTTCTTGAGGTCGTTGCTGTAGTGGAAGCACAATTCGTGGGAGTCAAAGCCACAGTTGGCGACGATCTCACAAAACCTGCGGGTGTATTCGGCGACGCCACCAGTTTGGCGAAGCGGACGCAGCTTGGCACGCGCGTTGTTCCTCACGTCACCCACGGTGAAGCGCTTGATGAACGACTCCGTGAACTCCTTCCACGAGGTCGGCCATTTCAGGGTAGGGTCGCCACTGTTGCACGTTGGAGCCGATGGGGTTGAGATTCCGATTGCGGCCGCAATGCCGGCGACCATTGATGCTTCACTGCCGTGTGGATTGGACCGCATCACATCGGCCCACCAATCCAACGATGCCCCTCTTAACAGGGTCACGGCATAGTCACGGCGCGCCTCGTACCTTGAGGCATCCACGCTAATGGCGGTGATGTACAATTCCAGTCCGAGTATCCAAGCGTGCGGAGCTGGCCCATCCTTCTTCGATGGGTCAAATGACTCCGGCTTGGGCGGGCTCGGGACGCCCACCGCAGGTACGTTAGCGGTGTCAACTGCCACTGGTGTTGTCACTGGACGCTTCGCGAGCTCTTGATTGAGATACTCGTTCTGCTTCTCCAACAAGTCCATCTTGGCCTGCATGTCGGCGAGCAACTTCTGCAATGCTGCGGCTGCTGTTACTTCGCCTTGCGCGTCAAATGCCGCGGCCAACGAGGACGAGCCGGTTGAAGTCATCTTCACGTCCGGTACAACTTCTTCCTCAACAAGTCCTCCGGCTACCGCCTTGTCACCGGAGTGCGCGGCTCCGTATGGACCTGAGATGAGCGTTATTGCTCCAGCATCACGTAGCTCATCTTCCCAGCTTTCCAATGCACCAAGAATCGCATCATTCCGTGGAGGAACGGCCGAGATATGGCCGTTTCAGTGAACCACGGCAATCTGCCGCTGGCAGCACTACTAGCGGCGGTGACGGCCGCCCGAAGCGCCCTTTCTGGTAATAACACACCGGGGCGCCATTCCGAAGCGCCCTTGGCCCTCAATGATCCTTGACTCATTGACTATCCAGACCCCAAGGTGCGCTTCGGCTTTGTTGGGTCTTCCGAGGGTCGAGTCTCAGTCTTTGGGGATGATTTCCCGTCACCTTTTTCCCCTCGGCCGGTCCAACCTTTGGCCGGGCGTATCTTCCTGAATTCTTGATGGATCGACCCCGTTCTTGGGTCGATCTTGCACGGTTTTTGCTGTAGATTCCAAATCCACATTCAGATTATACATTCAAGGAAGCCTCAAGCCGTGATCAGTGCCGTTGGCACTGTCCGGCTTACACTCAAGCTCCTTCGTGAGCTTGACGACGAAGCACCTGGCCAACTCTCCGCCGTTGTGACCATGGTCAACGGTCTCATTCCTGAGCTGTCCGATCTCCTTCGCGACGTCAAAGCTGATGAGCTGCAGCACCTTGCCTCACAGCCAGTCCCGCCCAAGTCGCCCCCTGGGATTGGTGCGCTTTGGGATTTCACGTCCGAGCGCCTTGTTGCTTGGTGGACTAGCTTGTAGAACAAGCGTCTCCATTACTCTGCCGTCACAGGTGTCGATGCACTCACCAATGCTGCTCCACCCCCCTCCTCTGCTGCATCTTCCTCCGCCTGCGCCGCTTCTCCCTCGTCCTCCACAGCCTCTGCCCTTGCTTCCCACAGTCGTGGACAGGGCAAGGGGAAGGGCAAGGGCAAGGGCAAGGACAAGGGTGCTACTGCCTCCTTGCGTGTTCCGGACACCGTCGTGTGTTGGAACTGCGGCTCGACCGAGCATTCTGCTCGGACTTGCCCCGCTCCACCGGATGACCTCCGCCTTGCCCAGGCGATGCGCGCTCACTAGACGCGCACCTCCAGTTCCTCCTCTGCACCCTCGCCCTCACGTGCCGGTACCCCGTCGCATCCCTCCACCCCTCTTCAGGCTCAGGCTCACGCCGCCTCTGGTGTGCCGTTTCCTCCGCTGCTTGGCCCCTACCCTTGGGGCTGGCCACCTCTTTATGGTGCACCTGCGTATGCTAGTCCCCTGTCATCAGCCTACACCGCGCCGTCGTGGTTCCCTCCTTCCTCCGGCGCGTCTACTCCAGCTCCGCCGGCCTCTGTGGATGGTGATCATGGGGATCGTGAACACCATCTTCAGCAGTCACTCCTTCAGCTCCTTCGCCTTTGCCATCAGGGAGGTGAGGGTGTTGCACTGCTGGCCAGAGGTCTTATGTGTCAGATTGACAGTGTCCTCCGTGGGGATCCTTCAGGTCATGTCCTTGGTGCTTTGTGTACGTCTGTTCCGTGGATTGAGCGTTGGCAGTTTGACTTCCTTCCTCGGGGTCTATCCCTTTGTACCCTGGCTTCGTCTTCCGTTGGCAGTGTCGCCACGTCGAGTGTGCTGCCTCCCGTGCGTGCGTCCAGTGGACTCTTGGTCCTCGACTCTGGGGCAACCCACCACATGACGTCAATGTGTTCCTCGTTCGTCTCGTTAGGCCACGTCGATACTGTCCGTTTTGTTCATACTCGGTCTGGTCATTTGCTTCCGGTTCAGGGTGTGGGCGTCGTGCGTTTTGTCGGACCCAGTGGTGCCCAGTATCTCCCTGACGTCCTATATGAGCCTTTGCTAGAACTCAGCCTGCTGTCTGTGCCATCCCTAGATGATCAAGGTATGGACTTCACTACTAGCCGTGGTGTTGGCACTGTCTGTCTCCGTTGCTCTGCTCGTGCTGTCCTCCGTGGCGTGAAGTGTGGCAAGCTCTATCGTGTTCCCTTGCACGCCCCCTCCGCCCCTGTTGTCGGCGTCGCTCTTGCTCACATTGCTCACTCTCTTGCTCCTGACCTCGTTTGTCTCTTGCATCGTCCCCTTGGCCATGTCCATACCGATGCTATTCACAGCATGCTGCATCTCCAGCCTGCTCTTGGCCTCTCGCCTTCTACCTTCCCTGCCCCTTCTCTTGAATATGGCCAAGGGAAGATGCATCGCTCTCCTTTCTCTCCTTCCGAGTCTCACTTTGAACACCCTCTTTACCGTGTTCATGCGGATGTCATGGGGCCTTTGCCTCATGACCTTCTTGGTGACGTGGGTCGCTACGTCTTGTGCCTTACCGATGATTTCTCTCGCTTTTGTTGGGTGTTTTCTCTTCGCCAGAAGAGCGATGTTTGTTCCTTCATCAAATCGTGGCTTGTTCAGGCTGAGCGTGCATGTCAACGGTCGCTGCGCGTCTTCCGCAGCGACCGTGGCGGTGAATTCCTTGGTCCTACCGCTTGTCTCCTTGAGTCTCATGGGGTGTGTCTGGAGACGTCCGCTCCTTATCCACCCCAACAAAGCGGTGTCTCTAAACGTTGGAACTGGACATTTGCCAACGGTGTCCGCACACTTCTGTCTGAGTCCGGCCTGCCGCCGCTCTTTGCTTTCGAAGCCATGTGCTACATGACATGGGTCTGGAACCGTGTACTCCACGGTCCCTTACCTCGCATCATAACACCCTTTGAACGCTGGCATGGTCATCGGGCCGATCTCCGTCTTGCTCGGGTTTGGGGTAGCATTGCTTCTGTCTTGCTTCCTGCGGATCTCCGCGATGGGGAACTGTCCCCTCACGGTCGTCTGTGCCCCTTTCTCGGGGTCTCCGCGCAGTCTAAAGCTTGGCGTTTCTGAGACCCTGTTCGTCAGCATATCGTCAAGTCTCGTGATGCTCTGTTCTTTGAGTCCGTCTTCCTTCGTGATCTTCGTCGCCTATCCCCTGACTCCTCCATCCTCCCTCTTTCTCGGCTGAGGGGGGATGTCGGTCCCGCGGTTCGGCAGTCTCTGTTGCCGCACCGCGGCTTGCACCCTCGTTGTCGTCCTCGTCGTCAGGGCCTGTCCCTACCTGCTTTGTGCCCTCTTCCTCTGACGTGTCACCCAGCCCCTCTGACGTACCATCGTCTCCGGTCACTGACTCTGCCCAGTTTGTCTTGTCTCCCGCTGTCCTGTCCAGTCCAGGCACGCCTCCCGTTGCCCCTTCACCCGTGTCCTCTCCCGTCCGGGTGCCTGCCCCGCCTCCGCACGTTCCCACTGGCTCTGCTCCTGTCTCGCCCTTCATCCGCAGAGGGCGTCTTCGTGCCTTACCCCATTGCTCTAACACCTCCACGACCGAGGCACGCCCTCCTCCGTCTCAGCCTGCGTCTCAACCTGCCCACTCGCCTGTTCTTCCCACCGGCATGGATGCGCTGGGCTTGGCTACTGGGGTCGTCCATCCCAGTTCCGCCCTCGGCTACACGCTCCTCGCCTCTGAGCATGAGTGGGCCTTGTAAGCTGTTTTCTTTAGCAGCATTGCGGAGTGTCACGCCACGTCGGTCACCACTGCCTTGCTCCCTGAACCGATCACTGTACGTCAAGCACGCGCAGCCTCAGATGCCCAGCAATGGGAGGCTGCAATATGTGACAAGCTCAACGCCCTTGATGATCATTCGGTCTATGAGCTTGTTGATCTACCACCTGGGCGCAAGGCCATCGATGCACGTTGGGTTTTTCGGCGCAAGTACCAGTCCAACAGTGCACTCGACAAGTATAAGGCATGCCTCACGACGAAGGGATTCTCTCAGGTCCCCGGCGTCGACTTCGACGAGACGCTCGCACCGGTCGGGCGGTACACCACTGCCAGAGTACTGTTGAGTCTTGTGGCTCACCACGACTGGGAGTTAGAGTAGATGGATGTGAACAATGTGTTCCTCCACAGACAACTGGATGAAGAGATCTACATGGTCCAGCCTCCCGGCTTTTCGGACGGCACTAACCAGGTCTGGTAACTGCGGAAGGCTCTCTATGGCCTAAAGCGGTCGTCGCGGTGCTGGAACCAAGAGATCACGTCCACTCTTGAGAAAGGAGGCTACCGACGTAGCACGCTGGATCCATCACTCTTCATTAGTCCACCCTCTGTCGTGTTCGTCGCTGTCCTCGTCTACGTGGATGACCTGCTGATAGCATCGCCTAGTCAGACTGCTGCCCAATCAGTCAAGACGCTCCTGTAGTCCACATACAAGATGAAAGACTAAGGCCCTGGTCGCGTCTTCTTGGGCATGGAGCTGAGAAACTGCTAGGAAGCTTCCTAGCCTTGCTGCTGGTGACGTGGCGACACTGTCCAGTCAGCTTACGCACTAGCAAGCAGGCAGGTGCAAGAAACAGCAAGGATCAGGCTAGGGAGACGCGCAAAGTCTCATAAGCTTCATCAGCGTAGTAAATGCAGAGAGAAATGACAACTGACAGGTCCAGGGCATAAATACCTGCCGCGGCGCACGGCGGGTGTCGCACGCGGCAGTCCAAGAGCTGTCCTAAAACCGGCCCAAAACCACTGTTTTGGCCGTAACTCTGCGCACACATGTCAGAATCCTACGCCGTCTGAACCTAGACGTGCAGAATCAAAAGACGCACGCAACGACTGGTCACATGCATGCATCCATCGACTGACAGCGAGTATGTAATGCAAAAACATGCAAATGGGCCTCATGCCCAGTCCGCCGAAAGGCGCCTGCAAGACGTAGAAGTCACAGCAAGGAGTCCCGGTGACATCTGGGGCTCTGGAACAGTGGTCGGTCAGCTCCAGACGGGTAGTCCGCCGCCTGTCGTCGCGCCGGTGTCACCAGGGCNATGACAACTGACAGGTCCAGGGCATAAATACCTGCCGCGGCGCACGGCGGGTGTCGCACGCGGCAGTCCAAGAGCTGTCCTAAAACCGGCCCAAAACCACTGTTTTGGCCGTAACTCTGCGCACACATGTCAGAATCCTACGCCGTCTGAACCTAGACGTGCAGAATCAAAAGACGCACGCAACGACTGGTCACATGCATGCATCCATCGACTGACAGCGAGTATGTAATGCAAAAACATGCAAATGGGCCTCATGCCCAGTCCGCCGAAAGGCGCCTGCAAGACGTAGAAGTCACAGCAAGGAGTCCCGGTGACATCTGGGGCTCTGGAACAGTGGTCGGTCAGCTCCAGACGGGTAGTCCGCCGCCTGTCGTCGCGCCGGTGTCACCAGGGCTGCCTGCCTCAGGGATCTGCACGAGTATGGACACGGCCGAGTGGTCACAGTAAACTGTACAGGAACGGTACAAAGCGCAACAGGAGCTTGAGCGTGATCGTTCTCGTCGCACGCTCCATGTTCATCAGGCTGCGTACGTCCGCAGTCTGGGTGAGCGCTTTTCTCCAGTGCTTCAGTCCACACCCACTGCGTCCACGCCTATGACCCCAGCAGGCTAGAGGCTGCTCAAGACACTGGATGTATCGAGGCTGGGGGAGACGGTCGATGTGACCGATTATCTCCCCATCATTGGGTCACTGATGTACCTGGTGACTACGACCAGGGTAGATGTAGCCTTCTCTGTGAACTTCCTGGCCCAGTTCTCTCAGGCTCCCCGAGCTCGACACATGGAGGCTGCTTTGTGTGTTGTCAGATACGCTCTCTCCACTCCCCGCACTGGATTGTGCTATCGTGCACAACCATCCATCCTCGTGGATGCATATACAGACAGTGATTGGGCACATAACACAGACGCACGCAGCCGAACAGGGTACATCTTCCTAGTTGGAGGGACCGCTGTGTCGTGAAAGAGTGGTAAGCAAGGTTGTGTGACCCGCAGCTCAAGTGAGGCTGAGTGTTTTTTTTTTTGGCGCAGATACTGGCGAGAGTTACAACCAAAGCACTAAGGCAATTGCTGAACATGATGGCATGCATCACACACGCACGAAGCACATCAATGTTGAGCATCATTTCGTGCGTGAGCGCATTGCTGTAGGTGGTGTCCAGGTCGTCTGGGTTGATACACGACAGCAGCGAGCAGACTTCTTGACGAAGGCACTCAACAGTAACGTCTTTAAGGCGGCTATAAATGCCGTTGGGTTGTTGTGTCCACGTGTTGATCCTGGGTGAGTGGCCGTTCCTCGAACGTGTACACCTGTATGTCACCCCGTGTGACACTCATTTGTGATTGTGAGTTCGTGTCGTTGTGCGTCGACTATGGGTCATGGGGGGGTGTTACTTTGTGTCCCACAAATTTGTTGTGACCTCTGGCCTCGCTGCACACTCAGCACACTGATGCAAGTGATTGATGCTGAAGTGACACCGGCGCTGAAGTCACCGCCCACGTGGTGCCGGCTCCCAAGGAGATCGTCCACAGCCACATGCATAGGATGCGTCTGGGTTTTTTCTAGCATGGGCTTGCATAAACTGAGTGATTATTGACACTAAGTTTCCTAGTGGAACTGCGTGAGCGTCGTGTCCAGGTTGTTTTTCTTGGGTTTGCTAGGTTGCAGGTGAGAGGATAATGCGTGGGTGAGATTCGAGGTTCGGGTCCCCCCTGTGCGTGGGTGCGAGCGGGGTTGGGCTCGCTGCCTGCCCGCTCGCCACCCCGCGAGCACGTTCTTTGCTACTCACCTCTCTTGCTTAGTACTTCTGTCCTGACTCTTCACTTCTAAAGGATCCATGGCGTTTTGTCTCTAGCCTGCTTGGCTCGTGCTTCCCATGTCCCTCACTCTCCGTCCTACCACGATCCTCTATCCTTAGTAGGGAGTAGGGAGTAGGGAGTAGGGAATAGGGAGTAGGGAATAGGGAGTAGGGAATAGGGAGCAACCGTCCCTGTCCCTCCTACAAAACTGTGGACTGCCTTAGCGGATCTCCCCACGACAAAGAAGCTCGTCGCTCCACTCAAACAATGGCTCCACTCAAACAATGGCTCCACTCAAACAATGGCTCCACTCGAACAATGGCTCCACTCAAACAATGGACCGAATGCACACAACAGCTCACGGTGGTGCAAACGAAAGCAGTTCACAGTCTTTGACTCAGGCATAACTGCATCAGTGTTGCTGTTGTGTCAGCTAATGTTGCCGGCGCTGCCGCCGCCGCTGCAACTGCTGCTGCTGCTGCTTTTGGTGGTGGTGGTAACCCTTTCAGTCTCTTGTTGGAGGCTGAGGGTGGAGATGAGGTCCTCTAGAACCCACGCCCAGTGAGTCCAATGCAGCCCTCCCTAGTGGTGGTATCACAGCAACACATTTGTGCCGTGCCACGCCATGCCATGCCATGCCATGTCATGCCATGCCATGCCATGCCGTGCCGTGCCGTGCCATGCCGTGCACACAGACAGTGGCAAGCAGCGCAGACGACACATACGGCAGATTGCTGTGCAAGCAAGAGTACATTGCGGTGGGTAGAGACAGGAAGGAGCAGAGAGGGATGGCAGAAAAGTAGAACAAGACAGACAAAAGAGTAGCAAGGCACAATACGGAAGGCAGGTGGACGTGGGAACAGCCAGGTGCTCAAAAGGTAGGAAAGCAGATCGGGGGGGGAAGGAGGACGGAGCAGGCTAGGGCCCTAGGAGCATGTATGGGCATTATGCCCTGTGTTGGAATAGAAGAAAGGCTGGAATGACCCATGGCGACCCACACAGATGTGATTCTCTTCTACCCTCTCTTCCTCCCTTCCCTTCACCCTCCTTCCCCCCCTCCCTCCCTACCGCCCTCCCCTTGCTCTCCCCTCTCCCTCCATCTCCCCTTTCCTTCCTCTTCCCCAACCTCCATTCCACTCTCTCCCTCCCTCCCTCCCATCCCCGCCCCCTCTTCCACTAGCCCTCGCCCTCCCCCTCCCTCTTTCCCTCACTCCCTCCCTCCCTCTCTTCCTCCCTCCCTCCCTTCTTCCCTCCTTCCTTCCCTCCTTCCCTCCCTCCCTCGCTCCCTCGCTTCCTCACTCCCTCGC
>SZWC01031925.1:0-18818 GCA_023375785.1 Penium margaritaceum | reverse complement strand
CACGACACGACACGACACGACACGACACGACACGACACGACACGACACGACACAACACGACACGACACGACACGATACAGCACGACACGACACGGCACAACACGACATGACACAACACAACACGACAACACAAGACACGACATGACAGTACCCAACAAGACACAACAGCACATGACACGACACCACACGACACCACACGACGGGACAGGACACGACACGAAAAGAAAGCACACGACACGACACGACACGACACGACACGACATGACACGACACGACACCACATGACAGGACATCGCCATGAAACGAAAAAAAACCGAGACAACACGACTAGACACGACGCAACATGACACGACACGACACAACATGACACGACACGACATGACACGACATGACACGACATGACACAATATGACACGACACAACACGACACGACACGCAACGATACAATACGACTGACACGACACGCCACGACACGACACAACACGACACGCCACGACATGATACAACACGACACGACTGTTGGTTTTCACGCATCTCTCATTGTACTCTGTTGTGTCCTCCCGGCTTGTGTACATCAGCGTGCAGATGACTGACGGCGAGACTCGACGCTCCTGGAGTGTCGCGCGGTGGAGCCGACGCCCGCTGAGGCCCACGCACCGTTCGCTGAAGCCTCCTCCCTACGGCGATGCGCTCAGCTCCATCGGCACGCCTACGCAGCGGTCGGGCCGCCGGCGGTCACTGCCACTGCAGATGCTGTTTCCATGTACTCAACTTTGTTTCTGGTTGTGGCATTGCGTCTGCATCGTCGTGCTATGCCTAGGGTCCATGTCTCCTGCTGTGTGGCCCTGCTTGGCGTCACTGACTGTCGTAGGCACTGCCCGGGTTCGGGCAGCCATAACTCTTCGCTGCTACTTTTCTAGCTGATTCTGACCGCAAGACTGCGTTCGCAACGTCGGTATTATAGTATGGTCCAGTTTTAAGGCAAAACGGACGACGCCCGGGTTTTGGGCTGTCGGGCGTCTGGCAGGGCTCTCCGAGAAAACCCTGCCTGCCAGAAAATAGGTCTAGGACTATTTTCTGATTGGCTGGTTAGCTGAGTAACAAGTTCTACACTAGTGGGGGGGAACTAGAACTTGGAGGGGTCTCCCATTGTTGCTCATTCTTCATTTCTAATCAGTCACTTTCAGTTTTCAGCTGCTTTCTGGCGCTAACATTGGCGCGCGCGTTTCTGAGTAACAAACCCAGAGCTTCCAGACTTAAACTCTAGAGCTGCAGACTGAGGGGGCAGCTGACTTAAGCAACGAGCGTGGAAGTCCGCACGCTGCATCAACAACGCTGCTGCCCCAACATGCTGCCTAGGTTTTCCAGCCTGGTATCAGAGCCAGAGCGTAGCAGCAGTAGTAGAAGATTGGCGAACAGGTGGCAGACAATGCCGGCGGACCCCAATACGCGCCAGTGCAGGGGAAATGCTGCCGGATTTTTTCCGGCAGCATTGACCCGCCTGGTGGCGACATCAGATTTTTTCCCACGGCCACTGGGCCAGGGGAAATTCTGTCGAAAGTTTTCGGCAGTACTGATCTCCACTCGTGACGTGAGGAGGTGAGCGGCAGGCCGTGTCCGACACCTGCGGGCGACGACGCTCGCAACAATGTCATCCAGGTTCAGTGACTAGCACCAGCACGCAGCAGCAGCAACCTGCAGCAGCGGCAGCCGCAGGCAACGGCAGCGAGCAGTGGCAGCAGCAGCCAACAGCAGCTCCATACAGCAGCAGCAGCAGGTAGAAGCAACAGCTCGCAGCAGCCCGCAGCAGCAGCAGTCCACAGTAGCAGCTCGCAGCAGCAGCAGTAACAGCCCGCAGTAGTAGCCCGCAGTAGCAGCGAGCAGTAGCCGCAGCACGCAGCAGCTGCAGCAGCGTGCAGCAACAGCAGCGGGTTGCAGCAGCCGCAACAGCGAGCCGCAGCAGCAGCCAGCTGTAGCAGCAGCAGCAGCGAGCAGCTGCTGGCAGTAGCCAGCCGCGGCTGCTACTACTCGCAGCCCGCAGCGAGCGAGCAGCGAGCAGCGAGTAGCAGTCCGCTGCTGCCAGCGCGCAGCAGCTCGCTGCTGCTAGCGAGCAGCAGCCTGCTGCTCGCTGCAGACAACGGGAAGCTGCCCGCTGTGACAGGAAAAACAGAGAAAAAGAAATGAGAAGGAGAAAAAAAATCCCCCACCCCGTAGCCCGAAGCAGCAGCCCGCAGCAGCAGCGAGCAGCAGCTGCAACATGCAGCAGCTGCAGCAGCAGCAGTGGCCTGCAGCAGCCACAACAGCCGCAGCAGCTCGCAGCAGCAGAAGCTGCTGCTGCAACTACAGCCACAGCGACAGCAGCAGCAACAGCAGCAGCCGCAGCCGGAGTAGCAGCAGCAGCAGCAGCGGCAGCAGCACCTGCATCAGGAGCAGTAGAAGCCGCAGCGGTAGCAAAACCAACAGCTGCAGCAGCAGTAGCAGCAGCAGCAACAGTAGCAGCAGCGGCCCCAACATCCGGCGTTGCTGATGTCAGCATCCCGCTGCTGACGTCACTGCTGACGTCACTGCTCACGTCATCAACAAAAAAACAAAAGGGGGAGAAAGGGAAGGGGGAAGACAACCAAAGGGGTGGGTAGAATTCCCACTGCCCCAAGCCACTGCTGATATCAGCAACACAAAGACAAAAAAAGACAAGTGACACCAAACCATGGCTGGTAGCCTGGGTGGGGAGGGGTCCTCCTCTGTTGGGGGGACCCCTAGCCCCCCTTTCTTGCAACGACTGTAGCGGCAGCAGCAGCAGCAGCAGCAAGAGCAGCAGTAGCACCAGCAGTAGCAGCAGCAGTAGCAGCAGCCCACTAGTGTCATTGGTGGCAACCCTAACCCCCTCGTTGCTCTTCAACAACAGCTCGCCGCCTTGACACAGCAGCTTGCAGCGATACTGCCAGTAGCCTCCCAGACTGCCACCAGTACGCCGCCGTTGTTCATCCCTCTAGGGCACGCCAGCCCAGCTGTGTCTGCTGCCACGTACTACCTGGCACAGCAGTAGACTCAGCGCCAGCGGCAGAGAGTGACCTCCGTCCTTGGCCCCACTCTGAGCGCCGGCCACAGGCAGAAGGACTTTGAGACGCCGCCGCCACCGCTTCAAGCCGGCGAGTAGTTCCGGAGCTGGGAGCTCAGCTTCCGGATCTGGGCGCAAGGTGAGGGCCTATGGGCATACTACACCCTCCCTTATGACTCCACCCAGGCCGACCAGCTGTATGATGCTGGACGCGCCGTCCGTGCCCTCGTCCCAGTCGCCCCTCCAGCTTCCCGCCTTGCCTTAGAGCCTTTCCTCGGCGACTTCACCTCTAGCGACATCCCAAACCCTGCAGCCGCATGGCACGTCCTCACCAGGCCCTATCTCCTGGCCAGCGACGCTGAGATCAGCCGTCTGCTCCGGGAGTTCAACTCCCTGCACATGGGGGAGACCGAGACGGTCACTGCCTACTGGGAGTGGACAGAGGACATCCTTCGTCGTCTCGGCAAATCTGCTCCACCCCCTCTGTCTGCGCTCCTGACCATCAAGCACGGCGCCACCAGCGCATACGCGGACGTCTTTGTGCACTACCCCCAGGACGTCCTCTCCACCATGGCGGCCCAGGACACCCTCATGCCCTGGGCATACGAGCTCTTCCTCCGCATTGAGGAAGCTCGCCAGGAGTCCCAGCTCTATCGCACGGAGGCTCTTACATCCCCTGCTATCGCCTCCCCTGCCGTTGCCTCCGTTGCCGTCGCCTCCCCCGCCGCAGCTACCTCATCATCTTCGGGGAAGAAGAAGAAGAGCCGGAACAAGAAAGGCAAGGGTCCGCCGCAACAGCAGCAGCAGCAGCCGCCGACCGGGTCCAGCGGTGGTGGCTCGGTCTGCCACAACTGTGGCCAGCCCTGGCACGGGTGGTACACGTGCCCTCTCCCGATGGACGAGGCACGCATCATCGCCACCATGCATCGCCAGTGGGAGCGCCGTCTTGCCTCTGCCGCCGTCGCTGCTGCTGACCCTGACACTTCGACCTCGTCCAGCAGCTCCGCCACTCCGACAGCTCCGCCAGTCCCGCAGACACCTGCGCCGCAGCAGTACTACCCACAGCCGTCGGTGCCTCCGTTCCCGTCACCGGCGCTGTCCCTCCCTTACCCGGGTTTGGTGCCGTCACTCCGCACTTGGTCTACACTCCCGGGCCGTCCTCCTGTGAGCGTCAGCTGGAGCAGTTCATCGCGCTCCAACTTGGCCTGACGCGCCCTCCTCCCCAGAGAAGTGCGAGCTGCATCACCTCTTGTTCTCCTGTCCCGCCTTGCATGACTGAGACTGATCTACAGTCGTGTCCCATTTCCTCGTTTGTTGCATCGTCTCCCATGGTCTCCTCTACCCCTTCCTATGACGATGTTGTATGGCTTGACGATTGGCAGTCTCGGTTTGCGCCTCCTTCCACCGCGTTCGCATCCCTTGCTTGCTGCCATGTGACCGTTAGCGATCTGACGACCCCGTTCCAGGACCCCGCTGAGACCTGGATCATCGACTCCGGGGCCACGCATCACATGACGGCCTCTCGTGAGGCCTTCAGTATGCTCAGTCCTGTAGGCGATGTCTCCGGTGTCCGGACGGGCTCCGGACAGGTGTTGCCTGTCCGTGGTATTGGCGTTGTTCGTTTCCGTGGTCCTGCCAGTGACGTCTTTCTAACCGATGTCCTCTTCGTCCCTGGTCTCGAGCTCAGCCTCCTGTCCGTCACTACACTTGACCGCATGAGCATGGACGTTGTGCACTCGCGTGGTGTTGGCACTGTGTCGCTGCGTCCGTCTGGTCTCGTAGTACTACACGCCACCGCCCGTGGCAACCTGTGGCATGTTCCTCGTCTCTCCTCCTCCCCTTCCGTCTCCTCCCCGTCGGCCGCCACAGGCCATGTGTTTGTCACCAGTATGCTTTCTCCTTTGCACACTCGCCTCTTGCACTGCCGCCTTTGCCACGTCCACTCTGCCGCCGTAGACAGCATGCTCCNCACGCCACCGCCCGTGGCAACCTGTGGCATGTGCCCCGTCTCTCCTCCTCCCCTTCCGTCTCCTCCCCGTCGGCCGCCACAGGCCATGTGTTTGTCACCAGTATGCTTTCTCCTTTGCACACTCGCCTCTTGCACTGCCGCCTTTGCCACGTCCACTCTGCCGCCGTAGACAGCATGCTCTGCACCCAGCCAGCCAAGTGACCCGGAGGCTTTCCCCCTCCCGTGCCCCACCGAGTGCATTGATTGTGCTCAGGGGAAGATGCACCGGTCCACGTACCCTTTGTCTTCCTCCCGTGCGTCCGCCCCTCTTGACCTTGTCCATTCGGACGTCATGGGCCCTCTCCCCACCGAATCCGTCACCGAGCACGACCGCTATGTCCTCACTCTCACTGACAACTACTCTCGCTACCACTGGGTCTTCTGCGTTCGGCAGAAGAGCGATGTCGCCCGTACCATCCAGGACTGGCCTGTCCTTGCGGAACGCAAGTGTGGCCGCCCTCTTCGCCGCTTTCGCTCTGATTGCGGTGGTGAGTACATGGGCGAGGCCACGACCTTTCTCGCCTCACGCGGCATCCACCATGAGACATCCGCGCCCTACACGCCCGCCCAGAACGGTGTCTCCGAACGGTGGAACCGTACCATGGCCGACGCCGTCCGCACCATGCGAGTCGAGTCCGGTCTCTTCGATGGCTTCTACTTTGAAGCCATGGCCTACATGACCTGGGTCTGGAACCGGATTCCCTAGTTCCCTTCTCCGCCAGTCCACGCCTTTCCAGCATTGGTGTGTTCAGCACGCTGACCTCCGCCCGGCTCGTGTCTGGGGCTGCGTGGTCGTGGTGTGGCTGCCCGTCCCGCAGTAGGGCGGCAAGCTCACCCCCCGCGGACGTCCCTGCACCTTCCTCGGTGTCTCTCGTCAGTCCAAGGCCTGGCGATTTTGGGGTCCCTCCTGGCACTGCATCGTCGAGTCCCGGGATGCACTCTTCTTCGAGGACCTATTTCCTCGCGACCTCGTTTGCTCCGGCTCGTCTGTGTCTATCCTGTCACATGGGGGAGTGAGTCCGTCCTCCGTCTTGTCGCTTCCGGGTGACACATTCCCCTGTCCCTCTGAGTCGGCAGCCCCAGTCGCGTCCGTTGGTCCCTCCGGGTCAACAGCCCCAGTCGCGTCCGCTAGTCCCTCTGAGCCGGCAGCCCCAGTCGCGTCTGCCGGCCCCTCCGAGCCCACGGCCCCAATTGTGTCCGCTAGTCTCTACGAGCCGGCAGCCCCAGACGCGTCCGCTGGTCCCTCCGGGCCGGCAGCCCCAGTCGTGTCCGCTGGCCCCTCCGGTCCGGCAGTCTCAGACACGCCCGCCAGTCCCTCCGGGCCAGTAGCCCCAGTCGCGTCCGCTGGTCCCTCCGGACCGGCAGCCCCAGTCGTGTCTGCTGGCCCCTCCTGTCCGGCAGTCCCAGACGCGCCCGCCAGTCCCTCCGGGCCAGTAGCCCCAGTCGCGTCCGCTGGTCCCTCCGGACCGGCAGCCCCAGTCGTGTCTGCTGGCCCCTCCTGTCCGGCAGTCCCAGACGCGCCCGCCAGTCCCTCCGGGCCAGCAGCCCCAGTCGCGTCCGCTGGTCCCTCCGGACCGGCAGGTCCAGTTGTGTCCGCTGGCCCTTACGGGCCAGTAGCTCCAGTCGAGTCCGCTGGCCCATCCGGGCCAGCTGCCTCGGTTGCATCCGCTGGCCCCTCCGGACCAGCAACCCCGTCTGCCTCCATTGGCCCGTCGGACTCAGTGCCATCTCCTGCCCTGCCACGCTACACACGTGGCCCAGGCGGCAGCCTCTGACCCAGACCGTCGACGAGCGTGCAGACTGTCGCACCACGCTCCGTGGCGCCTCGACCCCCCGTGGCTCCACGTGTCTCCTCCACTCCCACGGTCGTGAGTGGGGACCTTGGCACCAAGGCCCTCGGCTTGACCACCTCGGCCATCATTGCAGACCTTCACCCGGGCTCCGCACTGGGCTACGTCATGCTCCATCACGAGCATCGGCACGCTATCGTGGCTGCACTCGCGTGCATCCCACCAGGGGCTCGAGATGCACACGCTCTCTCAGTCTGTTCCACAGCACGCCCGGAGGACCCAGCCACCCTGCGCGAGGCACGAGCCTCTCTTGAGGCTGCACACTGGGACACTGCCTGCGCCGATGAGCTCGCTGCTATCCAACAGCACCGTGTGTACGACCTCATCGACCTTCCTCCAGGACTCTTCAGCTTCACCTGGCCATCGGCGCCAAGTGGGTTTTTTGGTGCAAGTGGAAGCCCGAGGACAAGTACAAGGCCCGCCTTAAAGCCAAGGGGTTTGCTCAGATTCCTGGGGTCGACTACGACCAGATCTTTGCCCAAGTTGGCTGGTTCTCCACTAGCCGGGCGCTCTTCAGCCTAGTCGCCCAGCATGGGTGGGAGCTGCATCAGATGGATGTGAGCAACGCGTTTCTCCATGGCTCACTAGAGGGTGAGGAGCTCTACATGGTGCAGCCCCAGGCATCGACGATGGTACTGGGAGAGTCTGGCGACTGCGTAAGGCCCTCTATGGTCTGAAGCAGTCGCCTCGGTGCTAGAACCAAGAAATCAGCAGCACGCTCCTTTGGGCCGGACTCCTGCGCAGCACCGTTGACCCTGCACTGTTTGTCAGTCTGCGAGGCCAGACTTTTGCCGCTGTTCTGGTTTACGTCGACGATCTCCTCATTGCGTCGCCAGGCACGGCTGCCATCCAGCGCGTCAAGGACTTGCTGCACGCCGCCTACCAGATGAAGGATCTCGAATCTACCAGAGTCTTCCTGGGCATGGAGCTCGAGCATGATTGCTCCCAGGGTGTCCTACACATCCACCAGGCCGCCTATGTGTAGATTCTGTCCACCCGCTTTGCGGAGGACCTGCCACTCGTGCTGAGCGCATCCTCACCCATGTCACCCGATGGCCAGGTGAAGCTGAAGAGTCCTGACCAAGCTGTTGTGGGGGAGCCAGTTGACGTGACCACGTACCTGCGAGTCATCGGGTCACTGATGTTCCTGGCGACGACGTCGCACCCAGACATCGCGTTCGCCATCAACCTCCTGGCCCAGTTCTCTCAGGAGCCACGTCACCTCCACTATGAGGCCGCGATCTGAGCACTGCGCTATGTTGTCTCGACTCCTCGGCGAGGTCTCATGTTCCGTCGTTAGCCGTCTGTGGTCGCGGTGGGATACACCGACAGTGACTGGGCCGGCAGTCCGGACGGTAAGAGTCGCACAGGCTGGATCTTTCTGATTGGCGGCACAGCTGTGTCCTAGCGCAGTGGCAAGTAGGGGTGCATTACACGCAGCACTGCTAAGGCTGAGTACGTGGCTCTTGGCTCAGGCGCGTGTGAGAGTGTGTGGCTGCGTCGTTTGTTGTCCGAGTTGCATCAGCCTGTCGCATCCATCACGTTGCATTGTGACAATGAGAGTACCATGGCCATCGCCGACAATGACGGCATGCATCACACACGCACAAAGCACATCAACGTTGAGTATCTCCATGTGCGTTCGTTGTTTTATGATGGCAGCATCAGCATCGTGTGGGTTGAGACGGCATGAGAGTTGGCTGACTTCTTGACCAAGGCACTGAAGCGTGACTCGTTCAAGAAGGTTGTGAGTTTGGTTGGCGTGCATCCGTGAGTTGCTCTCTTTGTCCCTGCTTACATCTCTGCGTGGTCTTGGGGAGTCTGGCCGTTGTCTGTGTCTCTGCCCGCACATGTGCTTTACGGCTGTGAGTCATGGGGGAGTGTTGGTTTTCGCGCATCTCTCATTGTACTCTCTTGTGTCCTCCCGGCTTGTGTACATCGGCGTGCACATGACTGACAGCGAGACTCGACGCTGCTGGAGTGTCGCGCGGTGGAGCCGACGCGCGCTGAGGCCCACGCACCGTTCGCTGAAGCCTCCTCCCTACGGCGATGCGCTCAGCTCCATCGGCAGGCCTCCGCGGCGGTCGGGCCGCCGGCGGTCACTGCAACTGCAGATGTTGTTTCCATGCACTCAGCTTTGTTTCTGGTTGTGGCATTGCGTCTGCATCGTCGTGCTATGCCTAGGGTCCATGTCTCCTGCTGTGTGGCCCTGCTTGGCGTCACTGACTGTCGTAGGCACTACCCGGGTTCGGGCAGCCATAACTCTTTGCTGCTATTTTTCTAGCTGATTCTGACCGCACGACTGCGTTCGCAGCGCTAGTATTATGGTTTGGTCCAGTTTTCAGGCAAAACGGACGACGCCCGGGTTTTGGGCTGTCGGGCATCTATCAGGGCTCACCGAGAAAACCCTGCCTGCCAGAAAATAGGTCTAGGACTATTTTCTGATTGGCTGGTTAGCTGAGTAACAAGTTCTACACTAGTGGGGGGGAGCTAGAACTTGGAGGGGTCTCCCATTGTTTCTCATTCTTCATTCCTAATCAGTCACTTTCAGTTGTCAGCTGCTGTCTGGCGCTAACACTGGCGCGCGCGTTTCTGAGTAACAAACCTAGAGCTTCCAGACTTAGACTCTAAAGCTGCAGACTGAGGGGGCAGCTGACTTAAGCAATGAGCCTGGAAGCCCGCACGCTGCATCAACAACGCTGCTGTCCCAACCTGCTGCCTAGGTTTTCCAGCTACAACATGACACGACACGACACGACACGACACGACACGACACGACATGACAAGACACGACAAGACACGACACGACACGAAACGACACGACACGACACAACACGACACGACACGACACGACACGACATGACACGACACGACATGACACGACACGACACGACATGACACGACACGACATGACACGACACGACACGACACGACACGACACGACATGACACGACACGACACGACATGACACGACGTGACACGACATGGTACAAGGAACACCGCTATAAAGCATAACGTCACCGCTATAAATGAATTAATGCTATCTCTAGTCCATTGATATCTTCAAGGGCATAAATACTCCGGACTGGTCTCGTTCGATAGATCCGCGGTGTCCAAAGTCGAAATGGAGCCGACTGCGGTGTCCAAAGTCAAAACCGAGACGCATGCGGTGTCCATAGTCGGAATCAAAATGACAGCGGTGCCCATAGTTTTCATTGTACGTGACGAAACCAAAATTTATGTCAACTGTACCCACTATTCTCTCGAAGTATTCAGTCTTGATGGACTTGCATGTTATAAACAAACCTCGCATGTTGCCAGCCTGGCTTGGCAGCCTCCGCTTTGTTTTGTCGTTTACCGTTCGGCGGCGGGAAATTCGAACAAGCTGGAGCCATGCATGTGGACCGACATCGTCGCACTGTAGACGACATCTGTGTTTTGCTCAGAACAGGACATTTTTATCGCCAATGAATGCTCGCCGAATGGACGCGACCACCGGCAATGAGATATTGTCCACGGTGGAAGTTGCCGTCGCCGTACGCACCTTCACCCGATGTCGACGGCATGTGCCGACGTCCACTCAGGGTCACACGAACAGGTTCATCAAGTGAACCGCTTTTTGTACCGGTTCGCACGATGAAACGGTACGATAGTGTGTATTTAAGGTGCTTCCCCGTGAGTACACTACGCTAAGTTTACTCCTAGTGTCAAACTTTGACTAACACGTTTGCTGGACATGGAGAGCGACGTCCGTCCAAATGGCCTGGCACATCATGGATGGGGTACGCCCGTAGCGGAACCCCGGGCGGCACATCGGGCATGGGTCGCATTGAAGGAGCGGTGGGACTGCAATGTAGCATGCAACCGAGAGTTGGGACATGAAGAACCATCATGGGCCCGAGCTCCTGTGCCTCCAGAGCACATGGCTTGGAACTTGGGAGTGCCCATGCCCAGTAGCAGGCCGCCCAACTGTCCCGAGCCAAGGGAGCCGTGGACATGGACCGAGCCACCGAGTCCGTCGTGGGCATTCGACGAAAGTACTGGCATCAGAGTTTTATTGCATTGACAATCCAGGGTATGCGAGTATTGTTTTAGTGACACGTATGGGCATCTGAACTTTATTGCTCTGACAATTCTGGGTATGCGAGTATTATCTCAGTGACAAGTATGGGCTTCTGAGGTTTATTGCGTTGACGATTCAGGGTATGCAAGTAGTATGTCACTGACAAGTATGGACTTCCGAGGTTAATTTCATTGACAATTGTGGGTATGTGAGTATTATCTCAGTGACAACTATGGGCTTCCGAGGTTCATTGCATTGACATTTCTGAGTATGCGAGTATTATTTCAGTGACATGTATGGGCATCCGAGTTTTATTGCATTGACATGACTGGGTATCGAACTATGGGCATAGAACTATTATTTCAATGAGAAATATGGGTATCTTTTGTTTATTTTTGTCACATTTCCGGGCACAAAAGTAATAGGTAATTGACAACTATGGACAGTTTATTATTATTTCATTGACAGCTATGGGCACTAGAGTATTATTCATGTGACTAGTCCGGGCATGGGAGTAATGTTCATGACCCAAGTACAGCCATTGTTGAATGATTTCAGGAAGTACTACCCAATCCACTCTGGATCTAACCACTTTGGATCCACGAAACTGCATAGCCAGAGCCAGTGGCACAAGTCGCATCCACATCCCTGCCATACTTTACATCCCATTGCATCAAAGAATATGTCCTCATCGGCATCAACAGAGTCGATATTTTCGTCTCCTCCCTTGTAGAAGACATCTTCCCAATGACTCTCCTCTGCCTCTGCTTCACTCGTGTAGGCATCCAATTGACATGCGTCGTTGTGTGTCACTGTACAATGGCACATGCCTACATATCGTGTTCTTGTTGGTGGCCACAAATAGGAATACAGTTTCTGACACACCAATGTCGCACCAACTCCCATGATGAAGATGATGGTCAAGTCTTGTCACATGAACTCATGTTTCTGGTTCCTGGAAACAATTATCGCAAAGAGAATGAAATGTGTGTACAGTCTATATGTACACTTGGTAGCTGCTTGAGGTACAAACACTGCAAAATAACTTTAGGACACCATTGTGCACTACAATTTGAACCTTACTGCAATTGTGGACTACAACAAATGCATAGTTCAACAAAGCAAACGTCCAATTTGTGGTTAGTAGTTGTGAATTATTTGAGCAGAAGAGGAATGTGGGCTGATTTCAATATGGGGAGGGAGGAGTACACGAGCTCAGGCATTGGACATTAGACCTCTTTGTCAAGCGGAGTTGATTAAAACTACTAACCCAAATACACCACAGCTGAAAGCTAATCTACTGCAGGAGTGCAATCACGGGCCACATGTGATGTGGCATGCACCTCCTCTTCAAGAACTGCACGTTGGTGATCTCTGCAAAGCACACACATAGAATGAAAACAGTGTTAGACATCATGAATGAAGTTCAAGGCAGAGTTGAAAAAAGTAATGGCAGTCAAAACAAGCTCACCTAGACTCACCAAAGGCCAAAGGAGTGGTTGATGCTGTCCACTTCAGCATGGAAGGCCATCAATGCCTCCTCACGATCCTCGGTATCATGGTGGTCGACCCCTTCCTCGTCACTGGACACAAAGATAGGGTCGACGACCTCCTGCCCCCCCTCCCCCCCTTCTCCTCTTCCTCTTCCCCCCCCCCTCCTTGTCCTCCCCCTCCTCATGCTCCTCCTCCTCCTCCTCCTCCTCCTCCTCCTCTGACTCCGCCTCCTCTTCGGCAGGGGGTGCATCATCCGCCTCATCCCCTGAGTATCCCATGGCATCCACGTTAGTCTGGCAGGAGGCCCGCATGCGACGCTCAACGTCTAGCTTGGAGATGCGTGCGGCTGCCATCTGCTTGGGGCTTGGGGCCTCCATTTTAGGGCATGGCCGCCGGACATGTCCTTGCTTTCCACACTGGGCACACATGCACCGTTTCTTCATCTTCGCGTAACTGTCCAAGTGCACGGTGGCTGGCCGCCCGCGCCCGCGTCCACTTAGGCTCTGCCGGCTTCACCTGCCGCACCTTTGGCAATGGGAACGGGGCGTTGTAGGTCCGCTTGTAGCTCAGGTTCAGGTAGCCAAAATCAACGTACGCTACGGGGTTCAGCGCGTTCTCCAACAGTAGGCTGCACGCGTGCGGACACGGCACCCCATGCTCCCGCCAACGCCCGCACGAACAGTCTTTGGTGGTGAGGTTGACATCGCGTGGAGTGCCGGTACGATGCGTGGCTGTGCTGCTGTGCCATGGTCCTGTCTCGTCGCCATCCAGGTCCTATGAATACTCTCTGCTGCGGTTGCACTTGTTCCTGACCTTGAGGTAGAGCGCAGGCGCGACGCTGCCCTCGGTGTCATGTGTCATCCTGCGCCGAATGTGCCACAATCGCTGCACAAACACGTGCAGGTTCACGAAACAAAGATACGGATACATCTTCCTGAGCTCCACCAGCTTGCCATTGAGAGACTCCATGGCGTTGCTGGTGGTATGCCCACCGCGAGAAACCGGGTAGAACAGCCTGCTCCAGCGCTCCTTCGAGATGCCGGGCTCTCCATTCCCGCCCAGCAGGTAATCCACTGCCCTTGGCACTGTGCGCCGCATCTCTGCCAGGCATGCGTCCCAGTCCGCCTGCGACGTCACGTACGCCAGGTGCCACAATAGTGCGCCCGACCTGCCTTGGCACTTGGACTGCACGTTGCACATAAGGTGCCACGTGCAGTACGTGTGGGTCGCCCCGGGCAACTTGGCCTTGACAGCACTGGCCAGTCCCTTCTTGCGGTCAGATATGACCGTTGTTCCATGTTGTGCGGCCGTGGGGTACGCTGCTTCCACCAACTCACAGAACCAGCTCCTGTTGCGCTCATCTTCCCCGGACACCAGGGCATAGGCAGCAGGCATGGCGTTGTTATTTGCGTTGAAGAATTGCATGATGAGGAGTACCTACTTGTGGCCGTTTTTTAGATGGGTGCCATCCATGACGAGGACCTGCCTGGTGTACTCAAAACCTCTCCTGCAGGCACCGGGTGCGATGAACACTCTGTGGAAGGCGCCCGTGACACGGTCTTTCTCGGCTTTGGCAATGGCCAGTGGGTCAACCCTCAGCACCTGCATGAGACAGCATACTCCACATGTTCAGTCCCTACAGTATCACATAGCCGAAGCGCTGAAAATTGAGTAGACTAAACCAATGCGAGATAACGTACCTCGTCCACGTAACCTGGGAACATGCTCCACAAGTCCGACTTCTTGCCGTACATCTTCTCCAAAAACACTTTCTTCGCACGGTAAAGGGTGGTGTAGGGGACCTTCGTGTTGGCCACTTCTGTCACGACCGCTTGTAGCGCCTTGGACTTCACAGATGGGTCCTTCGCGATGGTGCTCTCAATCTGCCGTGCAATCCACCTCATGGAGCATACAGGGTTACCCCGGCCGAGGCCGGGGTCACAAAGGTGGTCATCCACGAACGACGTGATGTTGACTGCTCCGGACTTCTTGCTGTACCCGGCACGAATGATCCACGGGCACTTCTTCGTCGCATACTGCTTGCACCGCGCCACAAAGCGAGTGCAGTCGCTTTTCAACCACCTCAGCGCCATGCGGTTGTGAACCACATACTCTTCCACTACGGCTTTGCATGCGGCCATGTTCTCGAATGTTGAGCCACCGGAGAAGTCCACCGCAGCCTTCCGCTTCTTTGGGGTAGCACGTGGGGTGGGGTCCCAGATGCGGGCGGCGGCAGCCTTCGTATTGGCGTCGGCTGCATTTGTCTCATCGTCAAAACCGACGGCAGGCCCTTGGTCGAGAGCACACGCCCGCCTACACGTGACATCCTGAGGGGACCCTCAGCTTCAGGGCGTGGGGCCCCGTCGACTACAGGGGGCGGTGCTGTCAGAAGAATGCAGGCACGAGGACAGCGGCAGCAGAAGCAGGCAGAAGCGTCAGGACATGCAAGCATACGTCAGCAGAGTGACGTAGGCGAGAGCGGTCCGAGGAGTTAGTCGCGGAGGCTGATAGAGGCTGAGACGCGAGGTAGCCGAGGTAGACAGGTTGATGTGAGAGAGAGTACTGGCGAGATGAGTGATGGTTGGCGGAGTAAGAGAGCTGAGCGAAGGAGCGAGAGTGACGGAGCGAAGAGTTGAGAGGGGCTGGCGAAGACAGGAAATGCGAGGAGCGAGCAGAGCGAAGACACGGCGGCGAAGCCGCGGAACCAAAGGGGAACAGGATGAGCAGAACTGTTCTGGTTAACTCGAGGGAATGAACATCCTCGGTCATTAAAGGACAGAACAGGACAGATGAGCAAAGCAACGGCTTCTTTCTGCTAGCCGGACGCGGGTGACAGATGTCACGTTATTAGGGGATGACTTAACACATCGAACTCAACGGTCAGTCTGACCGAGAGCCGTTAGGTCAAGGTGGTTCGGTCTTGAACCTGAACCGTTATTGAGAGCTCGGATATTCTCCGAGAGACTTGGCTTGTCAGATTCTGGCTTCCAACACCCCCCGTGAATCTGACAAGGTTTGAAGGAGAGCGACCTCTTGTGCTAGTGGTAGTATATGTCCTCCCACATGGGTGAACGTTCAACTCCACAATGTAGCAGAAGGTTGTTCCACAGTTCCCCGAGGTCGGAAGGAAAGTCATCTACCAGCTGATGAAGTTTTCGCCCAAGGACTCGTTTAAGTCCTTCCCTGACTTCCTGGTTAACCTGCTCCTGGTACAGACGGAGGGTCTCATCAGAAACCGTTGGTCCAAGGTAGGTCATATTTCCAAGTAGGGCATCAGTGATTCCGTAGCCATGTAGGAGTTCGGGGTACAAGGCCTTGTACACCTCTTTTGCCCAAGCTTGTGCTGTAGAGGGGCGAGAGGTGGTACGCAGAACACGCACTTTTTCAGTGACGTCAGGAAAGCTGTCGTTGTTCTGGCACGTGGTTGTAACCCACTGTTTCCTCCAGGCTTGCTGCAGGATACGATGCCACAGTTCAGGGATGGAGTTGGCCTTCAGTTGGTGATGACGGTAGGAGGGATGGAGCAGCTCCCGAAGCAGATGGTAGACGTTGAAGGAGGCATCGTCATAGTCTGGGATGGGGCGATATGGCGAGCGAAGGTGTTCGTATTGTCCAGTGAGGAGCTGCGCCATGTTGTGTTGGTTGATGGGTGTCCTTCGTGCCAGAGTAAGCACTTGGTTTTCCCAATCAACAACATTGCTTCCATTTTCTTCGAGTATGGCACATGTCTCCCAGGAGAGAGCCATGTGAAGGAGGGAGAGAAGGGATGACACTGTCACTTTGTGTCAACCACAGGAGAGGCCCTTCCACAGTTGATCTGCTGTATCCCTGTGGGGAGGTGGAGATGAGCGAGAAGGGCAGGACTGGGTGAAGGAGAGAAGGGAAGTAGTTGTAAAAGGGAAAATGCAGAGATGGTGGTGGATGTGCAGGACGTCACGCAACAGGTGATACAGCCGGGCGGATTCGTGTGCTGGGCGGATGATGAAGGCGGATGATGGCGGAGGAATGCTGGATGACTGAGTGAGCGCAGGGGCGAAACCACGTGCGCTTCGGATGTTTTCGGCGTGGGCGCAGGTTGTCGCGGAACAGGCGATGCGACCGGGCGGATCCTTGTGCCGAACAGAGCAAAAGCGGATGACGGTGGAGGAACGATGAATGATGGAGTGGGCGCAGGGACGAAACCACGTGCGCGATTGATGTTTTTTGGCGTGGGCGCAGGTCGTCGCGGAAGAGGCGATGCGACCGGGCGGATCCTTGTGCCGAGCTGAGAGTGATGCGGATGGCGAAGGACGATTGACGATGGAGTGGGCGCAGGGGCGAAACCACGTGCGCGATTGAAATAGGGGAGTAGGATGCGGCAAGGGGAAGGCGGATGCCAATCCGCCGCGAGAAATCTGCTACTGGCGTGGGTGCAGGCTGCTGCGGAAGCGGGCAGCTAGCTCGTGCAGATCCTGGTGCCGTTCACAGATGCTGATGATTGCGGATGAAGCGGAAGCTGATGATGATGGCTGAGTGGGCGCAGGGGCGAACCATGTGCGCTGAAGGAAGTTTCGGCGTGGGCGCAGGTCGTCGCGGAAAAGGCGATGCGACCGGGCGGATCCTTGTGCCGAGCTAAAAACGATGCGGAAGCGGAGGAAGCGATTGATTGATGAGTGGGCATAGGGGCGGAACCACGTGCGCGATTAGATGATGCTGATGACGATGATTAATGCGAAGTCGGAGTGGAGGATGCTGATGATGGAGAGGCACAGATGGGGCAGGAACGGGCGGCTGATGAAGCTGAGGAGACTGGAGCGAGGATGACAAGGAGGGCTGATGGCAGTAGATGAGGATGACGCGAAGAATGAGGATAGATGACAATGCAGATGGAGGAGGGTAGACGCAGATAGACGCAGGAGAGATGAGGGGCGATGCGGCAGAGAGGAAGGTCGTCACAACCGTTTTCTTCTGCTTTCAGGAGAGTGATGGCTTGTTCCCCAGTTGGCTCGGAAGTGGGAGCAGGAAGACTGGTGGTGTCCGATATCCTGTCAGCTGGAAGAGGCCGGCTGCGACAGAGGGAGTCAGACAACGGGCAGAGGCACGACCGTTGATGTCAGGAGAGTGACGGCTTGTTCCCCAGTTGGCTCGGAAATGGGAGCAGGAAGACTGGTGGTGTCCGACATCCTGACGGCGGAAGTTTTGGCTGCAGCTGCTGACAAAGCGAGGAGGCGATGCGAGAAGGCGGCTCGAGATGGTGGATGCGGACGGGCTGAGGATGACGAAGGAGCAGATGAAGCTGATGAGGCAAGATGAAGGAGGAGGAGATGCTGGCGGAGGCGGATGTGATGAGGGGCTGCAAACGGCAGGAAGCTTCTTGGTAGTTGACGGCAGGTGGCGGCTCGAGAGTTTCTTGCGGCTGATGTGGGCGACACGTCACCGGTTGTTAGCCACGGGCGCGGAGATGGGCGCAGGGCCTTCTTAGGATGACGAGGCGTTTCTTCAGCGTGAAGAACTCGTCAGGCAGAGCTGCTGTTGTCAGCTGCTGGTGAAGCGGCGAGGCGCGGGACGGCGGTAGCGGCGGCAGGAGAACGTGAGTCGAAGCAGTGAAGCAAGGATATCGGCAGAGCGATGACGCGGTCACGGGACTCCAGGTGATGTTGCTTGAAGCTCTGATACCATGTCAGAAGAATGTAGGCACGAGGACAGTGGCAGCAGAAGCAGGCAGAAGCGTCAGGACATGCAAGCATACGTCAGCAGAGTGACATAGGCGAGAGCGGTCCGAGGACTTAGTCGCGGAGGCTGATAGAGGCTGAGACGCGAGGTAGCCGAGGTAGACAGGTTGATGTGAGAGAGAGTACTGGCGAGATGAGTGATGGTTGGCGGAGTAAGAGAGCTGAGCGAAGGAGCGAGAGTGACGGAGCGAAGAGTTGAGAGGGGCTGGCGAAGGCAGAAAATGCAAGGAGCGAGCAGAGCGAAGACACGGCGGCAAAGCCGTGGAACCAAAGGGGAACAGGATGAGCATAACTGTTCTGGTTAACTCGAGGGAATGAACATCCTCGGTCATAAAAGGACAGAACAGGAAAGATGAGCAAAGCAACGGCTTCTTTCCGCTAGCCGGACGCGGGTGACAGATGTCACGTTATTAGGGGATGACTTAACACATCGGACTCAACGGTCAGTCTGACCGAGAGCCGTTAGGTCAAGGTGGTTCGGCCTTGAACCTGAACCGTTATTGAGAGCTCGGATATTCTCCGAGAGACTTGGCTTGTCAGATTCTGACTTCCAACAGGTGCATCGTCTTTCTCGGCGGTGGGTGTCTAGCGCGTCAAGCAGGGATCATCTGTCAAGTCGTCATTGCTGTCGTCC
>SZWC01031918.1:0-10103 GCA_023375785.1 Penium margaritaceum | reverse complement strand
GTTCCCCCCCTTCCCGTCCCGTTGGTCTCGTCTCCTCCTGCCCCGCCCCCCTCCGCCCCCGCTGCCTCGCCTCCCGTCCCACCTGCGCTCGCTCCTCCCGTCGTTCCCCTTGCCCCCGCATCCGCGTCACCCTCTTCCGCGCCCCCGGTGCCTCCCGCGCCTGCCCCCGTGCCGCCGACCCCATCTTCTGCCCTGCCCCCCGGCCCGGACTTGTGCCCCGTCTCCTCCCCGTCTTCAGCCACCGGCCCCCGCCCTCTCCGTCCGTACACCTTTCATCCCGGTCATGCTCACGGTCGTCATTTCTTTCACCTCGAGTTCCGCCGCGCGGTGGATGTCTGCACTGACCACCAGTTCGTCGGCGCTCCCGCAACTGTTGCTCGCGTCCTCGCTGTCGCCTCTGCCCCTCCTGCGGCCTCCCTTCCCTCGCGTGTTGATGACTCCGACCCTCTCACTCTTGCTGAAGCCCTGTCCCGTCCCGACGCCGCCGACTGGCACGCGGCATGCCTGGCCGAGTTAGCTGCGCTCTCTGACCACGGCGTCTTGGAGCTCGCTGACCTTCCTCCCGGTCGCAAGGCGATCAAGGCCAAGTGGGTTCTTCGTCGGAAGTTCACCGCTATAGGTGCCCTCGATCGCTACAAGGCCCGCCTCACCGCCAAGGGATACTCCCAGGTCCCTGGCATTGACTTCGGCGAGACCTACGCCCCGGTCGGTCGTTTCACCACGAGTCACGTCGTCATCTGTGTGGCCGCTTCCTCCCAGTGGGAGCTTCACCAGATGGATGTCAACAATGCCTTTCTTCATGGCCGCCTCGATGAGGAGTTGTACATGGTTCAGCCTCCCGGCTTTTCCGACGGCTCCGCGAAGGTGTGTCGCCTCCGTCGTGCACTGTACGGCCTCCGCCAGTCCCCTCGCTGCTGGAACGAGGAGCTCACCTCCACCCTTGTCCGTGGGGGCTTCCGTCCCAGCCAGTCCGATCCTTCCCTCTTCATTGGTGGCACCCCTGTGGTGCCTGCCTTCATTTTGGTCTATGTCGACGACCTCCTCATCACCTCGCCGTCCTCCACTGCGATCGTCGAGGCCAAGGGCCTTCTCTCCTCTGCGTACCATATGAAGGACCTTGGCCTCGCGACCATGTTCCTTGGGATGCAGCTCGAGCGTCTCCCTGGCTGTCTCCTTGTTCACCAGGAGCGCTATGTGCTTACTCTCGTCGACCGCTTCTCCTCTGTTGTCGACCTATCGCGGCCTCTCCCCGCTGCCTCCTCCCCCATGCCACCGGGTACCCAGCTCGCCCTCCGAGTCGCCCACGACACGGCCTCCGGCGAGCTCGAGTCCGCCGTTACCTTTCAGTCCATCGTTGGGGCTCTCACGTACCTGGCCGGCACTACCCGTCTGGACATCGCCTGTGCGGTGAACGTCCTTGCTCAGTACGCTCGAGAGCCCCGCACGGCCCATCTCCGTGCGGCTGCGTATGTCCTGCGCTATGTCATCGGCTCTGCCCGGACTGGCCTCGCCTTTCCGGCCGTGTCGGGTTTGCCGCTCCTTGAGGGCTACGCTGACAGCGATTACGCCCGCGACGCAGATGCTCGGAGCCGCAGTGGCTTCGTCTTCCCTCTCGGTGCCGCCGCCGTCTCCTGGCGCAGTGGCAAGCAGGGCTGCGTCGCTCGCAGCACGGGCGAGGCTGAGTACATGGCCTTGGGTAGCGCCGCCACTGAGGCTGTGTGGCTCCGCCGCCTTCTTGACGAGTTTCATCTCCCCACGCCTCCTGTGCCCTTGTACACTGACAGCGAGAGCGGTCTGGCCATTGCCAGGAACGCGGGTGCGCTTCACCGTCGCACGAAGCACATCAACGTCAAGCATCACTACGTGCGCGATGTTGTCGCCGCTGACGACGTCTGCCTGCGGTTCATCTCCGCAGAGTTCCAGCTTGCCGATTTCCTCACTAAGGCCCTTCACCAACCCGCCTTCACCTCCAGCATCGCCGCGGTCGGTCTTCGCACCCTGCCCCCGGCTGACTGACTCTCCTCCCTCCTTCCCCCCTACCCCGTCCCCTGTTGCTCGTGCGGGCTATCTGGTCATTCGCTCGGTGACTGTCTGCCTGTTGTTCTCGCATCTCCTCTCTCCCTTCGCCGCATGCAGGTTGCTGTCCTCTGACCTTCCTCGCCGCCGCCGTCCCTCGCCGCCGGCACGTCTCGCTCCTCGGTCCCTGCCCATACCTCCTTGTCGTTCTCCCCCCCCCCTCTTCCTCTCTCTTCTTGCCCCTCATTTGTTCTGTGCCTGTGCTCGGTCGTGTGCAGGTCCCTGACGCTCTCGCTATGGTGCCTCGTCTCGGGAGCGCGCGTCGCTGGTCCGGTGGGCTCCGCTGCTTGAGCACTGGCGGTACGGGTTACGCTCCTGCTGGGGTACTCCGGCCGGGGTGCCTCTGGCGGGGTGCCTCTCATGGGTCGACCTTGGCTGGGACGCTTCCGTGCGCGTGCCACGACCATGGCCCTGCTGGTCGGGTGCTTCTGGTGGAGCCCCTCTCGTGGCTTCCTGCGGGCCGCTCTGGTCCATGCTCCGTGCCTCGTCCTTCCGTGGTGCTCTTGGCGGGTGTCTGCTGCTGGCCTCCGCGATCCGGGCCACGGTGGTGCTGGCCGGCCATGTCCTCCCCTTGCGCAGCCCTTGCCCGGCCTCATGCCTTCAGCGCTCTGCTCTTGGTATAGTGCGGACAGGGTTGTGACTTGTGGTGTGATGTTCAAGCATTCAGCTTGGGTAACCTCTAGCGCTTGCGCTGTAGTGTTAAAGTAGCTAACTTTCTACTCTAAAGCCCGGACTAGCCGGGTTCGTCTCACTCCCTTGACATTTGCGCGGTTTCCCCCTTGCTTTTGTGGCTGCTGGAGACCTGCGCAACTCCTTGGATGTGCGCACCTCTTAGGTGGCGCACCCACGTGCAACAGGAGGGGACCTTTCGCTCCCTCCTCGAGGAGGGAGCGAAAGGCCCCCCTCGCTCCATGTATGGGCATAAGAATGCCCTTACTGGAGCATGTTGCGCCGCGCAACATGCTCCAGCCCGGTGATGTCAGCAAGTGGGCGAGGCCGACCCGGTAGGGGGCGGTCCTCGCCCCCGCTCATTCTATTCTTCGCAAAAACACGTTTCACAAACCCTCGCCTCGATCCTCTCTCGCGCTAAGTCCCCAACACCTCGATTCCCCCCTCACAGCTCTCGAGAGCGCTTCCCCCCTCACAGCTCTCGAGAGCTTATCCCCCCTCACAGCCGCGTTGGATAGTTAGCCCCGCGGCTAACTCCCGGCTCAGTTCGCCTCCCGCCTCCCCTCTCCTCCATTCTCCCTCCCACGGCCTCCGAACCCTTGGTTTGGCTCATCTAATTTAAAAACAAAATGCACTCCATTATAAGTGGGTCTACCCCCATCTCAAACCATACCTTTATTTATGGAAAACAATCTATACCTTAATTCATGTTTTTCTTACAAGAGACAATTTTTTCACCTAATTTCACACCCCTATGGTCATATCAAATTTTTAGAATGCGTGGGCCTAAGTTTCTTCCAAAAACATTCAAAATGCATTCCCCCCTCATATGCCATAATTTATAATTGGTGGAATCTCTTGAACTAAATAGATTTGTCTTACCATCCAATACCTCATTTGCCATCTTTCATGTATGTCTTTCCTTTTCCATGCTTGCCAATAGCCTCTTTTGCATGTTACTAACACAGAATAATGGCTTAGCTACACGTACATGCTTTCCCTCCAAAACTTTACTCCGTACCAAGATTTTCTAGTTTATCCCTTAAGGGTTTCACGACTCTCTCCTATCCCAAAATGACCATTCAAATCATCTCATTAACATCTTTGTGCAAAGAGAATCTTTAGCACACTCAACCAAGATCGTTTACCCCATGAAATGAAAGCTCACCGTACATATTGTGTGTAATGGTCCTTCTTCGGCCATACTGAAATGGAGCTCCTTTGTTCCGAACCAGGTGTTACGTTCTTATCTTGCATTCCATGTAGTATCCTAAAAAGAATCTAAAATAAGAAGTTTAAATCCAATGCAACAAAATAGATAACCACCTTCCACTGATTTTTCACTCAAGATCAGGCCCATCCACCCACTAAAGAAGGCACAACCTCCCTATCATTACCAAGGCAGATCCCTGTTTTTGTTGGCAAGTTTTTGTGATGTATATCACTGTATGTAGACTAGAAAACAATCCTCCTATACCTTCACTAGAAAATTCTTTCTCACGAAGCTGAAGATGTTCTCTCTTGATTTTGTGTTCGCTTAGTTTAATCAAAATTCATCACTCTGACATCCGAATTAAGCAAAACAAGTGATACATTGTGTTTGGAGCTGTCCTTGCATCTTCCCTTACAGAAATTGCTTCTCATCAACAGATTGGTACTTCTTTCACAAAATCCACCACTGTAATTCCATCGCACATGCACATGAAAAATCCCTTCCTCCCTCATTTGTATTTTCCATGTTGATGTGAACTCTCACCATTCCTCTTATTCATTCAAACAAATTCAACTTTTTCACATATGCTTGCCGATTGACTCTTTCCCCTTATTTGTTATGCTTGCACTTGCAATTCCATGCAGCTCATTGTGTAAATCAGCTCATACATTATGATTTTCATGAATGGTTTCATGATTCTATACTTGACAAAGGATTTCTCTAATTATTCCATTCTATGTGCAGCCATTGCTAGTAAGCAGGTGAAGGAAATGTACAATCAAGGACACAATTTTTATCATCCTTTTTGGGTGGATTTGATTGTTTGAATGGTTGTTACAATTTTGTTACAAACATTTTAAGCCTCATTTATGTGAATGATGTAACTTGATTAATTATGAATTATGCACATTGTTAATCATAATGCCCCTTCTTTGGATCGTTTTTGTAAAAAACAAAAGAGGAATGAAAGGAAGGTTAGATAGTTTGAGATGTTGGTTGTTCATATGTAAACTGTAAAATGTAACAAAGGAATTAATAATTATAAGTTATATCCAAGCCTCTCATTGAAAACATGTTTATGATCCAAAGTTGAAAATGCATTAACTTATCTTTTCATTTAGATTTATCTTGAATCAATTTTAACCTCTGATGAAATGAATGATGGAGTAGGTCCACTAGAACTCTCTCCAAGCCATGAAAATTTTCATCTTTGTTGCAATCTCATAATCTATCCCCGGAGGGAAATTCAGCTCTTTACACACCAAAAGACATTCATTAATTGTGCTTTTACTTCTTTTATCTGCCTTTCTAAGTCTCCATCATTTATTCAATCGGATGACTAGTGGAAGAAAGACAACAAGGATTTCTATAGCAAGAGATAAAAGCTGAAAATCACATATATAGAAATGATTACTTTCACCTAGAATTCATTAGTTAATTGAGGGCTGGATTTAAAAACTTTGTACATAAGCAAAGCAAAAACATAACGTAAAGTGACCAGACTTTGCAGCAAATATCTTAAAACAGAATTGAAACTTATGAATTGCGTGAATAATTGTGCCACAACGGTATCCTTCCTGGAGATTTTAATGATCGTGAATAAGGAATTGAGGTAATTAGTGTTTGAAAAGAAGTACTTTGCAAGATTGAATTTACTAAGCTCATGAAAAAGGTTTTGAATAGGTGGGTAATGATTTTCCTATGGAAATGAGCGCGTTTAATACTCCTTCCAACTGAGTTGTGCATGTGAGTTCTTACACAAAGAAGTCCCCCTTGGCTCTAAGCTGATGACCATTGTTGATGACTTGTGCATGCATGTAGCTATGGAATCTATGTTATGCATGCTTGTATTTATGCGGTGGCTTGTCTTAGGTTACGTAAAATGATCAATGCCCACTACAATCCACGCAAACTACGTTATGGTCATACTGATGCAACCAAATTTGTAAATCCATCCCGACCCATTCATTAAGTGCCAACTTGTCTTCAATTGACGTATTCTTGCACGTAGTAATGCATATTCGTATTGAAAAGATATTCAAGAATCTAGGTGTAGTGGAATAAATAGCCAAGATAAGCATGCTTCATGTGATTATATACCAAAGGGCAACATGAACCTGGAGAGACATGGGGAACGTATGTATCTACATGCATTAAGATTACCTTTTTTGTAAACTTATCAGTGTAGCATTTCTTAAAGGTGAAGATAATCGCATGTATATCTGAGATAAGATCATTTAAGTGGGAAAATGTGTATAAAAAGTGTTTATTTGTAAAATCATGAATGCTTGTATTGCTACAGTATTCTGTGTTTAACTTGAAAATTCCTTTCATTTCATGCATACATTGGTACATTATCAATACTTAATGTAGATATAAGAAATTCCCTCTTCTACAATTCTTTAAAGAAAATAATATTCCTATGAATTCCTAAGAATGTCCTGATGAATGTTCAAAAAAACATTTCTTTTCTCTACCAAACTTGTTTTCTGCAAGTTCTTGTTTTTTCTGTTTTTCAAATTCACATATAGATTTTAACATCCAATCCATATTCATGAAATGTTTTACATATCATATGTAAGAATAAATTAGATGTATATTTGTAATGCAAGTGTAAATTTGAACATTGTGGACTTATCCAGATTCGTCAAAAAGAATGGTATGTTTTTGAAAGATGAAAGTTTTAAGACTTTCAACTCGCTGATAATGGTCTAACTGAACATAGATGCTGAGTCTTTATTGGTACATAAAGCATTTATTTGGGGATGGTTCTTCCCACACATCACATTTCGCATTGAAAATAGGTTGTTTGATTTTTACTTGAAATCCTTTTATGGAAAAAAGGTTCATTTTGATGCAAATGAAGATCTTTGTGTCTTCATCTATGCCGGAATGTAGCTATATCAAATGATTCATGAGAAATTCTTCAAATTGTTTTATCTCATCTTAAAATTTCAATAAAAAAGTAACGAACAATTTTATTTTAAACATAATGAATTACGACAAACCTATCTCAAGTTTATGGTGGATATGAAAGTGTTGCAGTTGTTTCAGTTCTACGTTTTTTCATAACCATTATCATTTCAAAAGTTTCAAAAAACAATTGGTGCATACCTTAAGTCATTCACTGTACCCTACATCACTTGAGTCGTAAAACAATATCTCTTCATGGTTTATTCAAGAGTGTGATTGGATATTGGATTACATGTTTTCTAGAAACGTGTGATCTAGAGCAGTTAGTTTTTTTTTGCATGAATGGTATGGCTATCCTTGTAGAAATTCCTAGATTCTTCTTCTATTGGTATGCAATTTTGAATGTGTTATGTGATGTTTTGTTATTGAGTTAACTGTAATGCGTTTGGCTTGGCAACCAGCCCCGCTTCTAGGACGTTTCTAGGTACTTCAAGAGCGTCATGTTGGCCATAATCATTTGGATCTGTTGAAAGGCTCTCCAGATCTGTGAACATCTCGCAAAAGTAAATCGCAGCAAGCTTGAACTCCTCGTTCAGGATTGGGGACGGATAATACCAGTGAGGGCGAAGTCCTACTCTGGGAGGCTTGGGTTGACTAAGGTGTGGTGGGGGCTAAGAAAGGAGGGTCAGGTGAACTAAGATTAGTAAAATTTCATTTTCAAGTGTAAAGATTAAGGTTGGTGGGCAAATGGGGGGTTCCATTTAGGTGTTGTATAATGCGAGAAGGTGTCGGAGACAAAAGGAACCTATACTTTTCCGGAAGAGATCTTACGCTAAATCTGAATAGGAATGAAAGGGATACAAAAAAGGGACATGGGAAGGTTCTTTGTCCTAGACATACACCGAGTCTCTAAATTCTATTCATAGGAATTTCTATCCGTACATTCATAGCAAAAATACAAGGATTTACCTTAACCTTAGAATTGATACGTTGCCTGGTCGAAGGCATTTTTAAAACCAAATCCAACCTCAAGTGTTTCCCATCCAAAGAATTTGAAACTTTTGAACACTTTTGAAAAGGGTCGATAGATTTATTAGAATTTTATCAATGTTGTGCGATTTTTCCTTTGACATATCCACGAAACAAGACATTTATAAAATAGTGCCTTGATGTTCTCAAACCCTTTGTCTGCACGACTGTGTTTCACCGAGGACAACTCAGAACGTAGCGTTACAAGCTTCGCTTAACTAAAGTGCAAAAGACCCAACATTTGCGTCACTACGTTTTTCGCCATCATCTATTTCTATACGCTTGACATGATTGACACATGTCATCAAAGAACACTTAATACTTGATGCAAATTATTCAAGTTACCCGATTCCTCGATTTGTCCTTCACTCCCCACATCTTCCTTATGAACCAACCACGTTCCACTCAGTGTAACAATTTCTATTAGAGCACATCAGTGATAGAGGGGCAACCTACGCATAAAGAAGGAAGCAAAAACATTTCATGAGTCTTCAACACATCTCCAGCAATCATGATGTAGTAAACCTAACAATGATGGATGTAAGGTTATTGTTCGTTGTTCTTACGTCGAGCGCCATCTTCTTAGTACACAGAGTAAGAAGGCCGATTGGTATTCCAAGGCTATTAGGATGAAATGATAGCAGGAAAGACGTTGATGTGAATGGGTAGATAGCCAAACAGAATGAATGCGACGACTAGAGGAGGGTAAGATGAGGAGGGCACTGTTAGAGGTGGAAGCACCGACAAAGAGATAACAATGCCATGCAATCACATTACTTGTCAAAAGCGTTGGAATGAGAAGAGTTGGAATGCAATATCTACATAGGAACAGGTTATGGTTGCTTGTGTGGGTTGATGAAAGCAAGGAATAAAAAAGGCAAGAAACTTAATGGAATATGGCATCAGAGAGTAGCTCAAAATGTGTCATTTGTTAATGGTAGTGAAGAAGGCTACACGTTGCGATGGGCGTGTGATTGGACGCAAGTCTCTCCCACAAGAATCAGTATTGCTAAAGCTTAAGGAGGGCCCGAGATGATGCTATTGACGTTTGCTACTAATGATGCGAATAAAGAGGACTTTTGTGAGGCTGTAGTGTAGGCTGAAAGACACAAACCACCAAGTGCACATGATTAGGTGCAACGAGGGATGTAGCTGTTTGATCAAAGATACAACTCAAAGATAGGACAAGTCATGTGGAGTTGACATTGGTATCAGAAATAGCAAGAGACGATTGCAAAGGGCATGTTGATGTCAAAGTCTTGGCACAAGGGAAACACCGTGATGACATGGTGAAGAAACCCTGACAAGTATCACCCAAAACTCGAACACCATGGAAAAATAATGGAATGAGCAAAGCCAGCGATGGTAAGATGACAAAGAAGTAATGCAGTGTAATGAAGCATTAGAGACAATTCATGAAAACAAAAGCTATAAACAAATGCAAGGATTTTGAAAAAAAGGCTTATGAAGAAATATGGGGGAACAAATACGTAGTAGTAGAGTAAACACAAGTATGAGTATGAATGTCAAAATAAAAAGAGGTTAACTTAATGAGAAAGGTTAAGCGGAGATGCGATAGTGAAGGAGTAAAAAGATGACAAGTTGTGAGACGAGATTGGATCGCATAAGATGAGTGAGAAAAGAGGGAGGGAACTAGAAACATGATGGTGATGCCATGGATCCAAAGACAAACAAGATGGATAAAGTTGTTTTGGGTTGAACTGGGAGAGAATGTAACATCCTTCATATATGTGGCAAAACATGACAAAGAAAAAGCAACAAATTCATGTTTGCTAGCATGATGCGCTTGAAATGTCACAAATAACTTGAGGATCACCTTGTACTATGCCTTTTGGTCGGGTTGATAAGATTGACAATGGATGAAGATTTTGACTAGGGTGGTTCAGAGTAAAGTTGGAATGTTATTACGAGATATCGCAATACAAAAGAGATTGAAGTGGCATCTTAGTCTTCTTGTTTTCATCTTTTTTATCATCACCGTCATTGGCACCCTCCTTTTATACAGAAAACAGGGCCATCATAACACGCATTTATGTTTACCTCTCCTAACATTTTTGTTAAACTAGTCAGTGATATGTAGTGTCACGTTTGCAACCAGTGAGGCAGGCCATGTCATGAGATTGCCCCGGGCCGGATTTGCCCCAACTTGGAGCCGGTAGTGGTCAACGGCCACAAGCCGTTG